>CAJNIZ010046798.1:28828-38828 GCA_905231905.1 Symbiodinium pilosum | reverse complement strand
GGGTTAGGATTTAGGATTTAAGGCTTAAGTTAAGATGTAGGGATTTGGGGTCAGGATTTAGGGTGTAAATACATGCTCTATACCCTGCTCCTTTTTTAAGTACTTACTTTAGCTAGCAAATAAGAAACAAAAAGTTCCTTAAAAAGGGGGCAAGGTATAGGGATTCAAACCCTAATTCCTGGGCTCGGCACTCCAAGGCCATATCCCAAGACAGTCGAAAACCGTGAACCCCAAACGGCCCCAACTCTATACGCGCGTTTAGATTGCGTGGCTCAACAACTTAGGAGCTGATGGACAGAGCCCGTCCATCTAACCTAAACCCTAAACCCTAAATCCTAAACCCTAAACCCTAAATCCTAAACCCTAAACCCTAAATCCTAAACCCTAAATCAATAAGGAGGAGCTAAATTTGAGTGCTGCCAAGGTCACGAGGCTTTAGGGGCATTGGGTCCCTAAACCCTTAAACCCTGGTGGATCCACAACGGACCCCTGATTCCTACTGCACAGGATAGGACTTGCAGATACTGGCACTCAGCTGTGAGGCCGTGAGCTCTATCTTGTTTTGTCCAACCCAGAGGGTCCACATATACAACCATGAGGGAATCTGCGGTCTCCCCGACGGCTTTCGACCTAAGAAATAGGGCAGATCGCCATTTCAAATGAGCTTCCATGAATGAATTAATTCCTACCCTAAACCCTTCACTATTAACCCTAAACCGTTTGAGCAAAAAAAAAAATAGTAGGTAACGATACAAACTAGGACACTAGAGAGATCCCTCATCACCGTTGATACCTTAAATACAACGTCTTTATAGCTTGGATTTTCAAATGAGCTATAGTCCAATCTCCTAACAACCGCCTATACAAATACCCTATATACAGTAGTCCCCGATATCCCCCCTTTACGGGGTTTAGACATGCGGGAAGTATGTGAGACTCCTACCCTAAACCCTAACCCTAAACCCTAAACCCTAAACCCCAAAACCATGCGGGAAGTATGTGAGACTCTAATTCCTATGACCCAAGTGCAGGCTGAGAAGTGCATGGCATGGAACTGATAGGCCACGAGTATCATATTAGACTATAACCCAGAGGGTCCACATGGGGGTTTAGGGTTTAGGGGTACAGTATATGGGGGTTTCCCAACATTAGGGGTACCTTTGTAGGGGTCCCCATAAGAAGGATTAAAACATTTTGGGGCCTATATTGGGGTTCCCCTATTTTGGGAAACAACCATATCATACTATGATACACTATCTTCTACCGTAACATGTGTAACATACTGTGTTGCTATATGAGCTCGCTGACCCGAGATTCTGAGTTTTGCAGCCGGCAAGCTGTTCACGTTCTCGCCAATGCAGTTGGTACTCTTAGTGATGACCTGGCGGCTTCTCAAAGGAGTTGGTCCCAGTTCTGGGCTTCGCACGTACTGGAACTTCATTCAGGTCGACAGGGGGCACCGAATTGCTTGAAATACGCACCTTGTCGTTCTCCAAGGTCATCACGTCCTGGATGTGGGTGTACATAACCCGAGGGATCCAAGTAGCCCGAGGTAGGTACTATCTATAGAATTTAGGGCCCAAAGTAGGTAATACTTACAGACTTGGATCCCGAGGGCAAGGCTTAGCTTCCCTAAGGTACTTCACCCCCTGTACTCGTCCTCAACAATTGTTGGGCTTTCGTCTGGCAAAATGTCATGCGATTTAGCAGACTCTGAGCCCAATGACTCCTAATCGGAGAGTAGGGGGACTCAGTAACCAGGTTAATACCCTAAACCTCCTAAACCCTAAACCCTAAACCCCCTAAACCCTAAACCCTAGGATCACTGGGGTTATTTTAGCCCACATGGCTCGCAGGTGGTATGAGTACACTTACTAATTCCTTCTGACCCTCCAAGTGCTCTGGGTCGAGCAACCTCCCCTTATCAAGCATAAGCTGGGTTTAGGGCTTAGGGTTGTGAGAAACATCGCTGGAGGACGATCTTTGCTGATCAGAGCTGTCTGAAGTAAAGTTTTCAAGCCGAGGGGCTTTCATAAATCCTGTGACTGCTGCTGCCCACAGTCTAGGTTTTGGGGTTTAGGGTGTAGGGCAGTCCTGCGCCAGGAAAGCAAGTTAGATCCTGACTGGAATACTAAACCTAAGCTCAAACAAAACACTACACTCCCGGAAGCTAACATGGAAACCCAAAAAGGGCCCTGTAAAGACTACAGTACTTCTTAAAGGGGACTATTTGGGTTTCCATGTTAGTTTGGGGGTAAACCCTAAACCCTAAACACCCTAAACCCTAAACCCGTATTTCAAGAGCTGGGCAGGGAGCCCCCTGAAAGCAATGTGTGTCATAGGCCAATTTGCGCCAGGATGTTAGACCCTAAACCCCAAACCCTTCGACCCTTAACTCCTTAACCCTTAAACCCCTAAACCCTTAGACCCTTAACTCCTTAACCCTTAAACCCCAAACCCTTAGACCCTTAACTCCTTAACCCTTACACCCCAAACCCTTAGACCCTTAACTCCTTAACCCTTACACCCCAAACCCTTAGACCCTTAACTCCTTAACACTTAAACCACAAACCCTTAGACCCTTAACGCCTTAACCCTTAAACCCCAAAAGCCTTAAACCCTTAACTCCTTAACCCTTAAACCCCAAAACCCTTAAAGCACCAATAGCTTCCGAACTGTCCTGAAGCCTGAAACCTCAAGGGTTTAGGGTTTTAGGGATTAGGGTTTAGGGTCTAGGGTTTAGGGTAAGTTTTAGGGTTTTAGGGATTAGGTTTTCAGGGTTTCAGGGCGTATAAGGTTTGAAATCTTAGGGATTAGGGTTTTAGGGTTTCAGGGTGTATAAGGCCTAGGGACTTAGGGATTGCGGTTTAGGCTTTCAGGGTTGTAGGGATCAAAAAAGTTCAGGGGCTTGAGGGCTTTCGGGGTTTAGGGTTTAAGGCTTAGGCTAAAACATCCTGTGCGCAAAGTGGCCAGTATTCAAGCAAGCGTTCCATCCCGATACGCGAAATGGATCTTAGGCCCTGTCCAACAAAAACGGTGGCCCTGAACAATTTCTGCCGAACTTTGCACACGCCACAACCCAACGAATCAGGATCAATGTTACGCAGCATCATCCCTAAGCTGTGAACACATGCATGAAATAACCAAAAGACCCTAAGCCGCAAATCCCTGAGAAATGTCCATCAACTTGTGATAACGCTACAGGCTTCGGTTTCAGGGCTGCGGCAGTGAAAAATCGAAGCCAAAAAGAGGGCGCAATGCTCGCAAGCACCTTACAGTATTACGAGATGGAAGGCCGAGCCCTTAACCATAAATCTTAAACCCTAAACCCCTATATCGAAACCCTTAAACCTTAACCGTATAAAACACCAAGCAATGTGAAAGTAAGTCATCCCAGCCTTAGGCCGAAACATTGAGTTAGCAGCAAAACGAAGAACAAGAGTAAACGTCCCCCTTAGATACTCCCAAACATCGTATGATAATAGGGTTCAGGGTTTAGGGTGCAGGGATAAACTCGCATTGTAGGCATCCCAAGTAAACTCTTGAGAACCCGAAACCCTAAACCCTAGCTGCATTTCTGCTTTGCTCTTCGTTCCAGGCATGGATCTGAGATCTTCACACTGCAAAGACGGCTTTGGCCACTTCACCCCCCAGAATAAGACCCCATGACTATCATAAGGCCATAATGGGGTCCCAATTTTGCTGCGGCCGTGTTATCCAAATCCCCTAATCATGGAAAGATTGGTGGGCCAAAAACCGTGTACTGTCGGTCCCGGGCCCTCGAACTGAGGGATTGAAAAAGCTGAACCCAAAACACCCCCCCGTTCAACCAAAGCACTGAATTAGAGCCTATAAGGGTTTAGTAGGGTTCAAGGTTGGGGGCTGATGAGTTAGCGGTAAGATGGGGTCCTAAACCCTACCTAGACCCTCCAATGTACTACCTTTTTGGTTGTCCTAATAAGAGTCCTAGCCAAAAAACCATACCAAACCCAAAAAGGAACTACATTGGAGGGTCTAGGTAAACCATAGGGGTAACCCTAAACCCTAAACCCTAAATCCTAAACCCTAAACCCTAAACCCTAAACCCTAAGGTTGGAGGGTTTCAGATTAAGGGATGCGGTCAGTTGACTGAAGACACGCACAGGGTCCTTCTAGTTGCCTTGCTCCATAGAAGCTATATATAGGGGTTTAAGGTTTAGGGTTTAGGGTTAAACTCCTTAGTATCCCCCTTAGTAACCCCTGTACTACTCCCCCATATAACCCCCTATATAACCTCTTCTAGGGAGTCTTTTTCGACACTAGCTCATATGGAGAACTACAAGAATGTTCTCAAAATGTTCTCAAAATGCCATTCACCAGGGTGTTTTGGATCCCGCCGCAAGATCTCACACAGCGTCAAGGTCGCTAGCCAAAGCGAGACCACGGGCGAGGCATAATTTGAAGGCCTTGATCCTTTGCTTTTGAACACACGCTAGACCCTAAACCCTAAAACCTGAACCCTAAACCCTGAACCCTAGACCAAGAACCCTGAACCCTAAACCCTGAACCCTAACCTCAAGACCCTGAACCCTAGACCCTAAAACCCTAAGACCGAAAACCTCACGACTCAGGCTCTAGTGCTAGGCTCCGGGACGAGTTTGCCTTGCAAGTGTGCAGGTTCATTCAAAAACATTTATGCTGGTTTACGGTTTAGGGGTTTAGGGTCCAAACTCCTTGAAGGGGGGTTATACGGCGGATTATATAGAGGGGTAGTATAGGGTTTAGGGTTTAAGGTTTAGGGCCTGACTAATATCACTGTCTGTTCTGAATGTGTCGGCTTTAAGCTGGGCTTCTGTTGAGCAACTTAAGCCTTCGACTTCCTGGGTTTAGGGTTAAGGGGTTGAGGGTTAAGGGGTTGAGGGTTTAGGGTTTGGGGGTTTAGGGTTTAGGGGTTTAGGGTCTAAGGGTTTGGGGTTTAGGGGTTAAGGGTGTGGGGTTTAGGATTTAGGGTTTGGGGTTTAGGGATTTCTGACCAGGAATACCGTCCTCCATGGCCTAGTTGGAACAAATCTAAGGATTACGCTGGCTCTTGGAAAGGCGTATTGAGATGTCAAACCACCAGACAGTCCTGGAAGTAAAAGGAAGAAGTCCTGTTTAGGTTAAGGCCTCAAAACCCTAAACCCTGAACACCAAACCCTAACCCCTAGTAGTTTAGGGCGTAGCGCGGTCAGGAGGCTCAGGACCCTGAGTCAGGGTAAGCCCTCAATCATGATACTGTCGAAGCCTAAATGATTGCCGATGTTTTTTGAAGTCTATTTGAAATACCCCGTACTATTAATATGCCCCTAGGGCTCCCAGGTGCCTGAATAGTAGGTTACTGGGCTATGTAACTATTTAGCTATTGGGTATATAGAACCCAGTTCCCATTATTTAGGTAACTGGAGCCCTAGGGTACAACCCCCCTAGAAGCCGTTTACAAACCCAGGTTCCATCTCATGTTCCGTCTCATTCCCCCATGTGTTCCATTCGACTCTCCAGTATTTACTGTAATCCTAAACTATCCCTAGATAACAGCCCATACCATCTCTCGATATCAAAGCTATTAACCCTCAACCCTGAACCCTGAATTCTAAACCCTAAGCCCTTAACCTTAAACCGCGTGGCTAAGCCACAATTTGGGCGGCAGCACGTGCAGCAGAACCCTGAACCCCAACCCAGACCCATGATGAATAAACCCCTTCCCCGGCCCCTCCCCTTAAGAGGGATTGTAATAGGGATCCTAATATTCAGGTCCTTAAAAGGAAGGGGTTTATTAATCATGGGTCTAACCCCAAAAAACCCATATAGTGAGCCTAATTATCCCCCTTATTAACCTACTTACTAAATCCCCCTGACCCTCCAAGTAATCCCTCAACCCGTAACCCTGGTCGCTTTGGCGTCCGGCTCCTAGGCCTGGTTGTCGCAGTCCCAGTTTCAGGTTTAGGGTTCTACGTGGCACTTAGGACCCCTATTAAAGGTTGACCCCTAATTACCTATAATAGGGATATAAGGGAATCCCAAAGGTTAAAGGTCTAAGGTCCAAGGTAAGTCCCAAGGAGGGTTTAGGCATTGAGTAGATTTTTTGACTTCCGGGCTTCAGGAGATCTTGACGGCGGCATGGGGATTACACGGGTCTGAAGGCTTCACGAAGCTTTGAAATCATCTTAAAACCTACCCTGTTTAGGGTTTGGGGTTTAGAGTTTAGGGTTTGGGGCTATAGGGTGTGGGGTTCACAGTTTGGAGTTTGGTTTTTGAAGGTTCCGAATAAGCTTGAAGCATCAAGCTCATTGATTTCATCTCAGGGGATTTAGATTTCTGATAGGGTTTTGGGATTAGGGTTTAGGGGTTGGGGGTTGGGGTTTAGGGGTTGGGGGTTGGGGTTTAGGGATGAGGGTTACGGGATTAGGGTTTAGGGATTAGGGATTAGGGATTACCCTAATCCCTAAACCCTTCACCCTAAAACGTATTACGGTCTAGGGTTTAGGTCAAGCCCTTCGCTCAAACCCTTGAGCTTGTTTTGAGGCTTCTTGGGTTTGGTGCTTCTAGACATGTCGAAGAGCACCCCCATTGCCCAGGAGCTCGGACAGGGTTTAGGATTTAGGGTTCAGGGCTTATAGTTTAGGGTTTAGGGTTCAGGGTTGAATAATGCTGAATAATATGCGTATATATATATATATATTTATACCTTGAATCACAACCCAAGAATGCGACATCCCCTTCCTGTTGGCACGAGCCTTTGTTACTAACAGAGTGCTGCGATAGTAGTTTAGGGCTTAAGGCTTAAGACTTCATGAACTGTAGTATCATTTGGTGCGCATTTCTCAAAACTTGTGTATCCTTTGAAAGAACAACAACATTGTTGCAAACAACTTTTTGGGGGACCAGCTACGGGAGGAGCGTTACCCGCCCGGACTCACCTCCTGTATAATTACCTTCGACCAGTTGCAAGTTCGGGGTTTATCCTAAACCCTAAGCCCTAAACAAAACCCTTAAAATTCAAGAGCTTCAAACCCTAAACCCTACTAAACCCATAACGCTAGAACACACCCTAAACCTTAGCTTAGGGACAACACCCTAGGCCTTAAACAAGAAGCCCACAGTTGGAGCTACAGGAGCCGGCAAGAAGTCATGCAAAGTCTGCGTGCAGTCCTGAAATGTCCAGTATCCAGGGTTTAGGGCTAGTAGCTGCTAGGGTGTAATTTTCGGATACCAAGCTAGAATTTGATTGGGGTTTTTCCCAAAGTTCTGGATACCGTTTCGGGGGTACCTATAATGAGGATTATAATTAAGATATATTTTTGGGCTACACCGGGTTCATACGACCGCTGGAAACTACCGTTCGTACCCTAAGGTTACAATGCCTGTGAAGTTATAAAAATTACCTACTGGACAAATAGGGGTCTGCACGCCTTAAAACTCATCCCTCAATCCTCTTCGGGCTTTACAATTCCAGCAGTGAATCACGGCCGTCGAAAGCTTGTTTATGCCCTTATGTAACCCCAAACCCTAAACCCTATATGACCCCATGAAAACATATGTAAAGCCATGACCCTTACATAGCCCTCCGTAATACCCCTGTTTTTGAGAAAGCATAAAGTACATCAACCTGCAGACGCCTTAAGCTTCAGGATCAAGGGTTTAGGGATTAATTTTCAGGGCTTGGGGACACCCACCCTAAACCGCAAACCCTAACCCATAGTTGCCCGTTCCCATGCAATGTTGCCCAAAACCCTAATCTGAAAAAAAAATATTGCGATGCCAAACAGTGCTTTACTGCTAACTACCCTTAGCCTAAACCCCGACCGGTTTAGAATTGAGCTTTGGGGGTTAAGTTTCAAGGTTTCTGGTCCGCAGCCCTGCACCCTACACCGCAGGAGGTTTAGAGTTCAGGGCTTGAGGCTTTGGACCCAAGAGTTGACCTGAGCATCCTCCGAAAAGGCGAAACATACAGTGTAGGGTTTAGGGTTTAGGGTGTAGGGTTTAGGGTTCGCCAATTTTCCGCGCACACCACCATGCGGGACGTGTTGTGTGGTTGTTCGCCCAGGTTCACGCTCTTTCCCAACCCACCCACCTTCATCTCGACCTTGGTCGGGTTTAGGGCTTTTCTCCCCCCCCACCCCCGCTATCAAGGTCAAAGGACGACGAAACGTACCGGCCCATGGGTTTTTGGTGGGGAGCTGCATGGTTTTCTGTAGGAAGCTCTGTTGGCTCTCCGTGGAAAAACGCCTTTGGTGGTGGGGCTCTGGTGGCAAACTGTGGGGTGCGTGGGCTCTGGTTGGCCCAACCGGCTCTCGGGGCCTCTGGCTTCTGGTTGGCCATTCATAGAAAAGTACGACGCAACCCACCGCGCTTGTGGGTGGGGCTCTGGTGGGGAGCTCTGGTTGGCCCGAAGGACGACGAAACGTCTGCTAAGGAGCTGTGGGGCCGTTTGGCTCATCTGGTGGGGAGCTCTGCTTGGGCCTTCAGAGAGAAGAACGACGAAACGTACTTGCGAAAAGTTGTGGAGGGCCGTCTCTGGTGGAGAGCTCTGGTTGAACCTGCGAGACGTAGCGGCTGGTCGGGTGTCCTCTGATGAGCAGCTGTGGGGGGACGTTTTGCTGCTCTGGTGGGCCCAAAAGGGTGTGGCCCATGATTAAACACGGCATGTTTTGGTCTATGGCACAAGAGCGGAAAATTCCCAGCAGAGCGTCCCGCTAGAGCACCCAGGGCGGCAGCAAGCCCAAAATCCAAAACCCTCAGATGGGAGCTGTGGGAGGCCGTCTCTGGTGGGGAGCTTTGCTTGGCGCTTCATGGAGAAGGAGAAGGATGACGAAACGTGCCGGCTCTGGTGCGGTGTCCTGGTGGGGAGCCGTGGGGGCCTTTAAAAACGATGTTAAAAACGACGAGAGGTGTCTCTAATGACGACGAAACATACCAGCTCGTCCTCTGGTGGGATGGGCCCAGGCAGTTTGGCCCAGAAACTATCCAATGCTGATTAGACACGGCATGTTTTTGGTCTACGGCACAGGAGCCGAAATTCCCCATCAAAGCGCCCCAACGGAGCGTCCCGCCAGAGCACCCAAGGCGGCAGCGAACCCAAAACTCAAAACACAAAACCCAAAACCAAGAACCCCAAATCCAAAACCCAAAACCCAAAACCCAAAAGGTCTGCAGCCCTTCCGCCTGCAGGAAGCTTTCGGGAACCCAAAACCCAAAATCAAAATCCAAAGCCCAAAGCCCGAAATCCTAGGACGCAGAGATCTAACTTTAAATCGGAAGGCTCAAAGTAACTCTCTTTGAGGCCAGACTGTCGCTGGCACTGGGGTCCCCCCTTCCTTACCTGGGCCGCGCTCATTGCGCGCACCGACCCTGAGCCCTCCCCAGGCTCCGCCGGATGGCTCGCCACGCGGCATCGCTCCCTGTTGGCTATCGCAGCGCCCGCGGCTGGCTCCAATTTAGGGTTTAGGGTTCCCAAAATTAGGATCCCATTGTTGTACCGCTATGTATGTAATAGGTGCTGTAGCAGAACTAATCGCCAAGAATAATGACCCATATGTTCTATAAGGTCTAGGAGTACTCTAGGACTATGGTCTTATTATTGTTGAGTTGCAGTTGTTCCTATAACGTTCTTGTACTTCAAAGCCTAAGCCCTAAACCCCCAACATAGCCACCCGACATCTGAAGACCCAACTCCTAAACCCTCCCTAAACGCTACCTAAACCCCAAAAATATGTAAAATGATAACCCTAAACCCNNNTTATGTTACATACTTTTGGGTCCAGATTAGGGTTTCCGGCTTAGGGGTTAAGGGACTGTAATCCTTATGGGGTTTTTCTGAAGTTATTCTTAAGTTTACGTGTTAGTTGCCTGAAAAGCGAACCCTAAACTCAGAGTTTTGCCTTCCCGACTCTGGTTGAGGGTTTAAGGATATCAGTCCCTTTAGACGGTCTTGGATCCAAGGCGCAATCTTAATATGTACGTACCTCAAACAGACCTCAAAACC
>CAJNIZ010046798.1:0-14347 GCA_905231905.1 Symbiodinium pilosum | reverse complement strand
CCTACTCTGGGGGTTTAGGTAAACCTTTCCTCACCTCAACTCTCGCGTAATCTGAGGAGGGGGCGGAAGCTGAGACGGTTTAAGGTTTGGGATTCAGGCGATTTGGGCTTAAGCCTCGGGATTTAGGGCTTACGCTTCAGGANNTTCAGGATTTGGGGCTTAGGCTTCAGGGCTTAAGTTGATTTAAGGGCTACCTGGACCCCAAAAGTATGAAAAATAATGGCCTTTATGGCTATAATTATGGGTTTAGGGCTATTATGTTACATACTTTTGAGGTTTAGGTAGGTTTACTTCGTAGTCTGAGTTCCACTGTGTTTCAATAGCCCAATGTAGGAAGAATTCATACGCCTAGAGCGCTATGTAAGGGAATATTTCTTAGGGTTCCGAGGTCTGTAGGCAACAGCTCCTGGATCACAGTCAGTTTTCCAGACTACGGGTCAAGCAACAGTAAACCCCTGAACCCTAAAACCCTAAACTCCTAGAACACTAAATCCTAAACCTCTAAACCCCGTAACCCTGAACCCTAACCCCTAATCCCCTAAACCCTGCGTCAAGCTTTGGGTTGTACAGCAGGAAGAACCATGCTGGCACTCTTAGCCGCTGCCTGTCATGCCTGCCCCCTTGATCTCCTTAAACCTCAGGGTTTAGGGCTTAGGGTGTTAGGGTTTAGGGCTTTAGGGTTTGAGGTTTAGGTTTTAGGGTTTAGAGTTTAGGGTTTTAGGGTTAAGGGTTTTAGGGTTTAGGGCTTTAGGGTTAAGGGTTGAACCCTAGACCCTTTAACCCTTAAACCCCACGCACTGAACCCTAAACCCTCTGTGAAGCTGGTGAACTGAGGTTTCCTTTTCGACATGGGAGGTTTGCCTTCTACTGGGTTGCTGTTCAGGAGCTTGAATTAATCCACAATATTAGGGAAAAGCTGGCATTCAAAATCAGAAGGGAATCTATGGTATATAGGCGCACATCTGTACATGTAAATGTGCGGGTATGTGTGTACATATATGTATATGGTTTAGGGTTACTATATTACTATATTGATGAAAACCTATTTAAATCGATTTAACTATATACCCACCTTATTCTGGTGACTTAATGCAAGTTCCTAAGCAGCAATCAAGCCTGCACCGAATCTGTTGTGGCTCAACAATCCCTTGCTGCGTCTTGCTGTACGTTGGCCTGCTGCGCTTGCTGCGGCATCAACGAATTTGCCGGAAAATATTACAGTAAGTTTCTGCAATGTGATGCCAAGGTTTCAAGACATGGCTCGCCTCAATTTGAAATTTAACGTCTGTGAAAAGCGACGATTTTTTTGCCCCAGATGCGCTGAGGCACGCTGCTGGATTCCCACCGTTGCTTTGCCAGGCAGAAGTGTTTAAGCCCATGCTTCAGCACACCTTCCAACCAGGAGTCAGCGAGCAATAGTAGTTTCCATTTTCTTTTCCATTATCCCTATGAAACCATTATATATACCCTATTATACGATAGTAGTGTCCATTTTCTTTTCCATTATCCCTATGAACTGCTCGTTCCGTGTGGCAAGCTTTGCCCATTACTCGTGCGAGCGTTGTAGGCTCGGCAGTGGGCCGCCTTCACCGAAGCGTGCCTCCCATGACTTAGGGCGAAGGATGCCAGCTCAAGATGAGCGGGTTAGGGTTTAGGGTTGGGTTTAGGGTTATATAGGGTTTAGGGTTTAGGGTTTAGGGCTTAGGGTTTAGGGTTGGGTTTAGGGTTATATAGGGGCTATATAGGGGCCATATAAGGGTAATATCGGGATAATGGAAAAGAAAATGGAAACTACTATAATGGGGCCGTACCGCCCCCTTGAAGCCCATGAGTTTTACTTTATGATCCCAAGGGGACACCCCTGTATGTACACTCCCCACTATGCCCTCGGATGCCTTAAACCTACCAAAGCCCATTCAAAAACTTGGCATTTGTTCCCATGCAATCTATATGACCGAATTTCCATGTTCTTGTCCATTTAATTCTCCATTGTCACCATAATCAAAACCTCTCGAAACCCTAAACACTAAACCCTTCCTCATCTGGGCGCTAAAGCGGCTGTGGATTTGCAGAGGCAGTCCAAGAGTGTTGCAAGCTATCAAACCCCCCAACCCTGCTTTCGAGTTTAGCGGTTTAGGATAGAGTGATTGAGGGTTTAGGGGTGTAGGCTTTAACGCCTTTTTCATTCACAGGGCGAATTCTGGGCGCTCAATGCTCGGAAACCCTAAACTAAAGTTTACCGATATTGGGAAATTAGCCGATGCCAAGCTGCGACGCTTAAGCTCTTCCACAATCCTCAGTCAAGGCAAGTGGAGGTAGGGATTTAGAATCGTTCAAAATAGGCCCTAAACCCTAAACCCTAAGCCCCCTATAAGGGGCCCATACTTTCAATCTTAGATCTAGGAATCGGAGTTGGCCATGTCACAGTCAGTTTAGAGTCTGAGCTTCGTCATCCATTTAGATTGCTGCTTTGGCCCTGCTTGAACCATGTAGCATAATGACCTTTTGACTTTTTGTTGCGGGCTTTTGGCCATTGTACTACTTATGGGGTTCAAGGCCAAACTTTTTGGGACATGTAGTTGTTTCTCAACAATTACGATGGAGGTGTTGCAGATTGCTTCGGGGTGTGTAGGGAGGCCTTCAGCCTAGGGTTTAGGGTTCAGGCTAAGGCAACTCAAATGCCAGTGCCAGGAACACAAAAACTATCAAACCAACTTAGAAAATCACCCAAACCCTAAAAACCTAAGGCCCCCCTTTTCCCTAAACTCCCGAGGTTGTAGGGCTCCAAGCGCGACAGCAGTGAAGTGTACTGGTGTTGTTTTCTATAGGTGGCATGGTTGCCTGTCGGGCGATCCTTTTCGAGCTAGTCCCTCTAGAATCCTCAAGGAAAAAGGTCTAGGGGTCAGGGTTCAATCTCTCCACCCAATAAAACTCTTTGTATATAACCCGTTTCCCTGATGGTTCCCTGTCTTGAGAAACCTTCCTTTAAAGGTCCAAGCACATAATTACCATATACTTGCCCAAACCTAAACCACAATTACTAATACCAAAATTGCAGGTATCCAATGATTAAGAACTTGGACCCTAAGGGTTCCATATCTGCTGCCCAGGTCTCGCTGTGATTGTGGCCTCGTCGCACCCCAAGCCATTAGACACAGGCTCCTTCCAGGTTTAGGGTTTAGGGTTTAGGATTTAGGGTTTAGGATTTAGGGTTTAGGGTTTAGGGTTTAAGGTTTAGGGGTTAGGGTTTAGATCAGGGAGACTTAGTACGCACGCTAACACTGAAGATAACTGAGGCTATGATCTGGGTAAGAGGGGCCATCACGATGTTCAATAAGTAAGATTTAGCTTTTAGGATTTGGGTATCCGGGTGTGGGTTTGGGGTTAAACCTCGATCATGATAGAGAGAAGGGCACATTACGCTCTAAAACTACCCAAGCTTCAAACCCTGAAATCGTAACGCTCGATTTCACAACCTGCATTGCGAAAACCCAAAGTCCTAAACCCCGAAAATCTAAATCTTAAACCCAAAACTCTAAACCCCAATCCCAAAACCTATATAAACCCTATGGAACCCATGTGCCCCTTTGTTCCTACATCCTAAACCCTAAGTCCTAAATCCAGAACCTCTAAACCCTCGTCCGAGGCCCAGCACGGTCCTGGATAAGCTCGCCGGCCCTCATGTTCCTGGGTTGCTGTTGAGGAACTTAATTTTCGGTACAATAATGGGAATACATACCCTAAACCCTATAACCTTAAACCCGAAATCGCTAAACCCTAAACCCTAAAAACCTAAACGCTAAACCCTAAAACCTTAAGACACTAAACCCTAAACCCCTAAACACTAAATCCCTAAACCCTCAATCCTAAAAAAAACTAAACCCTAAACTCCCAAGATAGTAACTTGAATTTCACGTCCTTAACAGCAACCCAGGTTCACGCAGCAGCCGCAGGCTTTCTCTTTCTGTACCTCTTAAGGGGTTTAGGCATTGCTTTGCAACGTAGGGCATAGGGATTTTAGGATTTAGGGTTTAGGGATTTATGGGTTTAGGGTTTAGGGATTTAAGGATTCAGGGTTTAGGGATTTAAGGATTTAGGGTTCGAGATTAGGGTTAGCCTTTGGGATGTGGGGTTGACTATTTAAGATTTCGGGCGTGTCAACACTCAGGATGTTGCTTGGGCATTCTGAAGATTCGGTGCTCTAGGGTTCAGGTTTTAGGGTTTAGGGTTGCATAGCTAAACCCTAAGCACTAGACCCCCTGGAATGTATGAGTTAGGGTTCCCTAAATGCTAAGCCCCTTGGCTGAGGAAATAGGTATTGAGCCTTATATTAAAGCGTTGTAGCACGTTGCGTCAAACACACTGATCATAAATGAAACACCCGGTGCCCTAAACCCTTAAAAAACCCTACACCCTAACCCGCATACTTGGCTTGCGGTGCGCCTTAACATTTGAGCCATGGTCCAAACTCCGAGTATCCGGTAGGAGTCCACTTGAGACCCTAGCCCGCAAACCCTAAATCTTAAGTCCTAAATCCTAAAACCCTGAAGCCTAATCCCGAATCTCTAAACCCTAGACCCTAAATCCTAAACCCTAACTACCTAAACCCTACAGGTGGGGCCGGACAGTTGGAGCTTGGCAAGAGGAGGAATTGTATCGTCCTAGCCTCGGGTGGTGTAAGAAGATACTGATGTTCCAACTTTCTTGCACGCTCTCCATTGTTCTCTCATGGGTTTAGGGAATTTAAAGGTTTAGGGTTTAGGGTTCCCGTATACCAGCCCGCATACTACCCTCCTAGCTAAGCATCACTGCTTGGTGGGGAAGCTAGTCTCACATGCGCCCAATAGTACATCTGAGCTTCGCGGAACCCTAAACCCCAAAACACCCTTAACCCTAAACCACTGAAAGGGAGCTTCTGAAAACGTTGGTCCCTATAAACCTTAAGGATTCCTGGGGATCACAGCGAGATCCTGAACCCTCAATCCTGAATCTTACACCCTGAACCTTAAACCCTGAACCCTGAACCTTAAACTCTAATCCTGAAAGCCTAAACCATAAACTTGTCAAAGTTGGGCCAGGGGTTACTGAATTAGGATTATATTGGGGCTATATAGGGATAACGGAAAAGAAAATGGAAACTACTATAATTTTATAGGGTATATATATATATATTAGGATTATATTGGGGTTATATGCAAAGTGGACCTTTATTCGCAGCTGGGGCATCTGGCCGAAGCCAGCCTGGGTGGGGCTCGTCTTGTTGCAATCGGGGTGGCTTCTAAGCGCCGCGGCTTCGATGGTTGCATTGAACCTAGACAGACATAAGGTAGGAGTTTAGACTATAGCTCAACTGGTTTACAGTCTAGGGCTCAATGATCCTGTGACATGCAACTTTGCACCAATCCTTTAATCCTACACCCTAAACCCTACGCCCTAATCCCTAAATCCCCTAGGCCATAAACTTGTGTTAGGCTCTTACGCCTTCAGGGCGCGCATCAAGCCGGAGAGGGGAGTGAAGAGATTTTATCTGTCAGCTTCGCAAAGCCATCCAGGTACCAGGATGGGCTATTAGACTTAGGTGGACCCTCCACCCAGGAATAGTGACTATAAGGGATAATAGGGATTACATTAGGGTCCTCTTATGTTCTTATTATACCACTATTACAGGGTGGGGGGGGTCCTCCTAATATTAGACCTTGATGGGCCCTTAATCTACCCTTACTAAGGTACTAATAGGGAATTTTAAGGTCTAGTAGCCCATACTGGTACAACCCTTAAGGTTTGGTTCATGGCTTAACTGGTACAAGCTTAAGGTTGTTCGTAAAGCCGAGTCGGCACCAGCAACTTGCCCATCGCATCGGGCTGTCGAATCTTAGATGAGCGAGCCATATAATAGGGTCATTCGCACCTCGATTCCCGAATCCTGTCACGAACGCCATGTTCA
The DNA here is from genome assembly GCA_905231905.1 of Symbiodinium pilosum. Taxonomy (NCBI): domain Eukaryota; class Dinophyceae; order Suessiales; family Symbiodiniaceae; genus Symbiodinium; species Symbiodinium pilosum. The sequence goes on along the minus strand of CAJNIZ010046798.1, from coordinate 8,403 downwards.
ACTCCAGAGACCATCTCCCTGCAAAATATTTTCTCTGCCCACCCATCTTGCTATGGATTATGGTTTAGGGTGCTGGGTTCTGAAACCTTATCCCCAAACCCAACAACTGCGCTTAACTTTTTGCTGGTCTCTTATGATGGGGAAATGCTACAAAACATAACTTGCTTAGTACGTGCTGGGTTGTAGCATGAGGAACACCAGAAGAACAAATCATTTCTGTCACTTGCAATGACTCACTTGGGCCCCACAAGCCCAAAGCACAAACCTTTTGACAGTGAACCCTAAAACCCTAGAAGCCCAGAACCCTACACCCTAAACCATAAAATCCTAAATCCCACAAACCCCAAATACTAAAGCCCTAAACTTTAAAACCCTAAAATCGTGGACCCAAGAGCACCAGACCCTACACCCTAAGCCAAAACCCACACCCTGCAATCCCAAACCCTAGAACCCTAAACTCCTGAACTCTAAATTCCTAAGCCCTAAAACCCTACACCCAAAAAATCCAAACCCCCTTAAATTCCTAAGCCCTAAAACCCTACACCCTAAAAAACTAAACCCCTGGGCCGTAAAAACCCTGAACCCTAGGGCGCATCGTCGATCTGCGCATAAGGCCGCCGTTCGGTAATGCTGGCACGATCCAAGCCACGCCTCAGGCGGCTTAATGTATTCTGGATCAGGGTTTAGGGACTAGGGTTTCAGGATTGGGGTTGAGTTTAGTTATTAAGGTTTAGGGTTTTAGGGATTTAGGGGATAAGGGGTTCTCATTTCGGAAGTAGGGATTAAGGAGTAGGGTTTGCAGAAATCTGGAAGCACAGTACCGATGGGGAATTAAATGGAGAGGAAACTGGAAAATGAAATGCAACGTGGTTTTATGCAGTGCCACCTCTACTACTACTTAAGGGTGATTGAAGCAAAAGTGAGGGGCAGCCTAGGCCGTTTAGGGCTTAGGGGATAGTAAGGGAGGGTAGTGGGGGAACCCATGAATGAGTCCCTCCCCAAGACATGGAATGCAGTCCCCATGTAGTAGTCTTGACAGGGCCCGGTTTGGGTGTCGATTTTAATTTGGGGAAAGGCAGGTTCGGGGTTCAGAGTTTAGGCCTTGGGGTTTGGGGTCTATGGCTTAGGGCTTGTGGTTCAAGACTCGCAGCTTTGGGGCTCGGTTTCAGAAGCCGAGCCTAAAGTCGAAACCCTAAACTCTACATCTGGGACCCTAAACCCAACCCTAAATCCTAAACCCTAAATCCTAAGCCCGATTTAGGGATTGCAGGTTAGGTGTTGAGTTTAGGGCTCGGACTTCAGAATCCGAGGTTGGAAGGAAGGTGCAGGTCCAAGTCTATAAACAAACCTACCAAGGGCCTCAGGGTTTAGGTTTTAGGATTTGGGGTTTTAAAGTCCATGAATACTACCTACCTTGGGATATCACCGAAGTTCAACCGCTCTGCTGGTGGAATCTTCTGAAGGTGACTAAGCGTGTACATAATGAACTGGCCGAAGTGGGGCATTTGCCAGCTGTTGCCTGCAAGGAAAGCCAGCTGCCTTTCTGGCAGAGAACGAAGGAAGTTCATAGGCAGCAACGACAGTGGTGCCGAGTCTTGATGATACAAGTTCTCTCCAAAGGCAACCAGCGCCTCAATGCCACTCAGAAGTCGCTTGCGTCGGAAGGAGTACAAAGAAAAGTGGGTTGGGATGCTTAGTATCACTGATCCACACTGACTGAACCCAGTGTTTTGATCTATGTCCACTATGCAACACCTTCGCTGCAAACCTTTCTGTAGGCGAGTCTGCTCATAATCGCTCAGCCTGTTGAAGGCTGCGCAAGTAACCACCTCACGAAGGCGGAGCACATCAAGCAATGCATCAGTTCTCCAATCAGCCCTGGAGCCCGAGCGCCAGATGAAATTGCCACGAGAGCTGGCTCTGTCTTCATGCGCAGCCAGAATGTTGGCTTGAGGCGGTACGAAAAACACATCCCTATCTGCACGCAAAGTGCGCTTGAACGCCGTCTCAAACCCAGAAAATTCAGATTTGAGGAGGAAAGCTAAGACCATGAAGTGCTGCGAGTTCGGATTTGAATTACCGCGGGACTGCACATGTATGAGAAACATACATCTTTTTGAGCCTCAAGAACTCTAGAGTTTAGGATGTAAGGCCTAGACCCTAAACCCTAAACCACGAGAGTTTAGGTTTAGTGTCTAGTCTAAGGTCCCTGGTTTAGGGCTCTTTAGATCACTGTAGGATCCCCACCATCCCCTCATGCAAATAACAGGACCCTCCTACAGTTCAACCCCTAAGAGCAAGGGCAAAGGCAGCCACGAGGAGGGTTTAGGATTTAGGTTTTAGGGTCTAGGGTCATTGAGGATTCCCTGAACCATGATCTTTTTAAACCGTGTGCAGCAAACAGCTTCAGTAAGAGGATGTAAGTAACTCAACCCCTAAAATTCGGACCCGAGTAAAGTCATGTGATAGCTACAGGGACTATAGGGTCAAGCTTATAGGGGTACCTTCATCAATCAACCTAAACCCTAAACCCTTAACCCTCTCAGAACCCCTCCCGCCCTAAATCTCAAGCCCTACATGGGCCTTGACCCACACATCCCAAAACCCGAAGCCCTTGATCCTGTTAGCCGACCCTCTATTGGGAAGCCGCCTAAAACCGAGGCCACCCTAAACCCTACACCCTAATCTAAACAACTTACGGAGGATAGACAGAGAAGCTGCGGCCGGGCGGCGTGATCCTAATTACAGCTTCATCCGGGCCCAACTCGATGGTTCCTTCATGTGTAGGGCTTCGGGTTTAGGCTTTAGGGCTTAGGATTCAGGGCACAGGGTACTAAGGTTCTTTGTGCCTGCTGAGTTAAGATGGGCTCGCGGTTCAGGATTTCTTGACCCACGACAAGTACCCAATAAAGGCGGCTGTCCTTGTAAAGGCCCTATATGGGTGATTTGAGGAAAGGGAGTGGTTGGTCAGGCACATGCCATACAAAACAGCAGGAACGTTACACTCAGCCTATCAAACTTCAATTGCAAGGCCCTTTGCCTTAAAGGCCTTACAGCCAAATCGTGTTGGTTCCAAACGCAGCAGTGAGGGCCCCTGAAAGACAAACAAGCTTGGCCTTAATGGTGCCAACTCTGCAAGGATTTGCATATGCTAACCCATAAACCCCTAAACGCTACATGATGCCCCAGAGCCGAAATTAGTCATGGCCCCAGACATACCTGGACAGGCTAGGTGTATGCATAATACCCCAGGGTACTAATTGCGCGGTTTAGGGTTTAGGGTAGGGTGTATAAGGGTATCGGTTGTAGGGTCTAGGGTAGGAATACATAGGATGACCATAATGCCATAAATACCCCTAGCCTCTCTTGCTACAGTTGATTACTAGTTTTCTGGTGCTTGGGAGAAGAAGGGAAGTACATAGAAAGAGGAGAATATCTTCCGCCCAATGAAAAACAGGCTCAGCTGGGATCTTAGGATGAAATCGGCCCCCAGGAACCGACTCTGCACCCTGACCCTCACAAGGTTTTAGGGTTTAGGGTTTTGGGAAAAAGGTCAAGGGTCCAAGGTCCAGGGTTTAGGGTGTGGGATGTGCCCACATATCTTGGATAGGTAGGGCATGAGGTACAGAGTAAACCAAGACAGCGGTTGAGACGATCGACGCTTCAAACACAGGAATTTGAATCCAAAAAACCTGAGCCACAAATAGTTTCTACATCAAAGATCCTGAAACTGGCCACGCGGTTTAAGGTTAGGGTCTAGGGCTTGAAGCCTAGCCCGAGAGCCAAAACTCTTTGTTTGATGCCGAGCATCGGCTGAGGCAGTTTAAGTTCTCGCAGCAGCAGACCACGTCCCAAGACTGGGCAAGTAGGGTATTGGGTTTAGGGTTTCAGTGTTACAGGACAGACTCCAGAATTCCATATTGCCCAAAGTAGGTATTATTCACGGACTTTTAGGGCCAATGAAGGGTAATATTTACAGACATGGAGCGTCCGCGAGGGTTCAGGATTTAGGGCGGACAGAAAGAGGACGAGGCATGCGAGAACTTCAGGATTTATGCATAACCCTAAACCCTAACCTAAAACCCTAAAGCGCTAAAACCCTAAAACCCTAAACCGTAAAACCCTAAAACTCAAAACCTAAACCCTAAAACCCGAAAACCCTAAACCCTAAAACCCTAAAGGGCTTGAGCTTGAGACATAGTCCGAGACTTGCAAATGCCTAGTTTCCTAAGTTTTGGTGTTTAGGGGTCTCTTGTCAAAGGACCTATACTTGGAGGTTCATGGGACTTAGTAACTATTTAGGGTTTAGGGTGTAGGGTGGAGGTTCATGGAACTTAGTAACTATTTATAACTGGGGATATAACCCTACCTATAATTGGGGTAACCCCTATAAGGTTATTTAGGCGGGTTATAAGTAAGGTTATAAGTTATAAGCCGAGTTATAACTAGTTACTAAGTCCCATGAACCACCACGTAGGGGTTATCCAGGGATATATAATGACCATACGGATAATACAGGGACTATGCAGGTTCTGAAGATAGAGGGGACCTTTTGGGCGGGGAGGGGGTCCCTATCATAAGGATTATACTATCTTGGGGTCTGGCTGGGGGTCTCCCTGTGAATGGAAACTGCCGCTTGTGCTGGGATGTGCGATTGCATTGGGTTCTGCAGCCCTATCCTGTGAACGAACAACATCTTTAGACGTGCCCCAAAAGATGAAGAGGGGCTTGCGAAATTCCTTGACCAAGCACGTGAACATCTTCCTGCTGTGTTTGTGTAACAGCTGTTGTGAAGGAACGTGTTGCTTAGACCCAGGGCTGAAGCGAAAGCGGATGCAAGCAGAAGGGGCCTTATTCTCGCACACAGCGCAGAAAACCACACGAAAAACCAGGGAAGTTTACAGAAGCCCGGAAACAACGACATGCTCTTCCATAGAAAATGCGGGACTAGGGCAACGGCCGGAACTCAAGAAAGGCTGGTATTTGCAGAGGAGTCTCAACCAAGAAGCGCTGAACTGTGCAAAAGGGAGTAGGTTTCCTACGGCCTCGCCTGGCCCTAAGCTCTACACTCTAAACCTAAGTCCTTAAACCCCAAACTCTAAACCCTAAAGCCATAATTCCCAAACCCAAATTCTAGATCCCAAACCATAAACCCGCAACCCTAACTCCCAAACCCTAAACCCTAAACCGCGCGGCCTGTGTGTCAAACCTGACTTCCTCCTCCGGATTGTAGAGCTCTGCGAAGGTCTGGCTTGCTGTTTGGAAACATGGTTTAGGGATTGGGGGTTTTGGCGGGTCTGGGGTTTAGGGTTTAGGGTTTAGGGTCTGAGGGGTCTGAGGGGTCTAGGGGTTTGGGGTTTAGGGTTTGAGGGGTTAAGGCTTTGGGGTTTGGAGGCCCTTGATTCTAGACCGCAAAGGGAGATTTAGCAATGAGGGTTTTAGGTTGATTCGGATCTTGGAGTTGCCACAAGTTAGGAGGTTTCTGTTGGGGAGTTTTCGGTTTAGCATTTAGGCTTCCACGCTTAGGGTTCAGCGTTCTACTTACACAGGATTAGAATGACCTAAACCCTAAACCCTAAACCGCATTAGAATGCTTTTGGTTGTGTACGGGGGCTCCTAATTTTGGAAGTGCCCATTTAGGATGCCTGGCTTAAGGGGCTCAAGGTTCAAGGAAAGGCCAATGAGGGTTTAGGGTTTAGGGTTTAGGGAGAGCGGCCATGCTGGCAACCAATGCCGTGACGTTGCCAAGCAGGAAAACAGACCATGGATCACCACATGCCTGCTTGGAACAATTCAGAATTCTAAACATAGAGAAGACATTGACATCAAGTTGAGGGCGGTCAAACTTCATTCTTGCTCACGCGCTGTATATGTGATTTTGCATATTGATGCAACGCTCCAGCGAATGATCTTAAACTTCCTCAAGACCCTATGCTGTACCTTCGGGCTCCAGCTACCTAAAGAATGGGTTCTGGGTTCTATATGTCCTATAGCTACATACTGCTGATGGATGAAATCTTGCACCACCTACAATACTGAAATTCTCAGGACTTTAGGGACTTAAGGTGGCGCAAGATTTCCTCCATCAACAGTAGCTTACAATTTAGGCATTTGGGAGCCTAAGGGTTGGTACCACTGAACCCAGTAAGATGATATTCTGGAAAAAATATTATGCCCAACAAGATGACATACTCTTACTTGGGAGGTTCATGGGAATGAGTAACTATTTATTACTGGGGTTATAACCTTACCTTGTAATTGGGGTAACCCCTATAAGGTCATTTAAAGATGTTTTAAGTAGGCTTATAAGGCCAGTTATAAGTAGTTACTATTTCCCATGAACCTCCAAGTACTCTATTGTGGGTATCATATAGTATCCCCAATAATATACTACTCAAATATTGAATGCTTGCGCATTCTCGTATCGCATGCCCTAATCGTTGATCACAGAACCCTATCTACGATGGTCGTGTCCATGTCATTTTCTATTCCTCCAATCCATACTCAATCCCCCTGACCATCCAAGAAATGCGATGTCGTCCAGATTATGATCCCTGATGCAATACGGCCCCTAAACCCTTAAATCTAAAACCTGAATCCTAAATTCTAAACCCTAACCCTAAGCCCCTAGTATTCTAGGTACCTTAAGAGGCTTTTCACGACCAGGGGGAGCCTTCAGTGGCGGACTTTCACCGGGGAAGACTTTGGAGAGCGTCCTCGGAGTTTACGGAACCCTGAACCCTAAAGTCTAGGATTTGGGGTTTAGGGTTTAGGGTTTGGGGTTTAGGGTTTAGGATTTGGGGATTAGGGTTTAGGGTTTGGGGTTTATGGCAACCTTCCTTCGTTTGGAGTCCCTAAGAGAAACCCAGCTGAGGGTTTAGGGTTGGGTTCGAGGGTTCTATTTGAACTGCAGGTTCAGAATTTACTGTGCTGCGCAGAGCCCCTTAAAGAATCCAAAGCATGGAGCCCTCCAAAAATGATCCCATTACTGCATGGGACAACGTAAGGATTAGTGGGGAGGTTCCTTTTTTCTAAAGACTTGCTGCTTGCTAGTAGCGCATGGAGGAACTCATCCCTGTATTAGCTCATATGATGGAAAACGCTCGTGTAGGAGTGTCCATGTTCTTTTGCATTCCTCCATTCCCTACTAACAACGAGCAAGTGACTGCCTGCCCCAGCAATCACAAACATTGTCCCATTTGAAGCTACAAAGGTCAAAGCCTGAATCGGAAAAACAAAAAAAAGTATTGCACATGATGCACTCATTGATATTGACCCCCTCTAAGGCTAAGGCAGAGAAATCTTGCACCACCTCATACCAATGGCTTGGGCCATCATCGTCAACAAGGGAGAATGGAATAAAGGCCGGCCGCAACATTTGGGAAGTTGCCGCTTTCTGTAGGGACCTAGTTTTTATAGGGTTTAGGGTTTTGAGAAAGGTAAGCCCTAAACCCTTGCACAGACTCCTTTTGATGCTCTGAATTTGTGCAGGACCGTTTCCGCTTGCAATGCTAATCGGCGATAGTTCCCAGGGTTGAAAAGCCTGCAATGTGTAGGGTTTAAAGTTTATGGTGTACTACCCCTGAACTAAGACCCTCCTGGTATGAAGTTAAAGCCCCATATGTACTACAATCCTCATCGTGGGGACCCCCAGAATGGGTCTCCTAATTTTGGGAGACCACCGGGGGCAAGCACGCAACCCTAAACCCCACATCCTAAAACCCTGAACCCTCAATCCTACACCCCCAAAAAGCCCTAAACCCTTAAAACCCTAAACCTTAAAACCCTACAAACCCTAAAACCTTGAAAGCCCCAATACCTGAAAACCCTAAAACCACACAACCCTAGAACCTTAAACACTAAACCCTAAACCTCTAAGCTTTGCATCCGCGGTACCCTGCAGGCGGCGGCCACCTTGGAATTGATGAGCAATGTTTGTGGGGTTTATTTAGGGTTTAGGGTTTATCTAGGGTTTATAGGGTTTATTTAAGGTTTAGAGTTTCGTTTTTTAAGGGCTTTTATGGTTGAGGGTTGAGGGGTTTATTGGGGTTTAGGGCTTCTAGGGTTTTTAGGGTCTTTAGGGTTTGGGGGTGAAGGTTTATAGGGTCTAGGCTGGGCTACAGGGATCATATGAGTAGTGCTTTTTTTGGTGGCTGAACTATAAGGTCACCTGTAAAGGATCTGTAGGGATATATTTCGGCATGTTTGGCTTAGAATTCACAATTTAGTGTTTAGAGTAATGTTTCTCGTAGTTGAAGCAAGTAGCATCCTTCTTTCATGATCCAAAAGAGATTATGGTCTCCCTCTAGATTGTAATTTAGCTGGCTTAGGGATCCTCATATAGTGACCCACCCACCACCCCCACCCCCCCCCCCCCAAAAAAAAGAAACGTACACCTGTTTT
>CAJNIZ010046797.1:21329-38834 GCA_905231905.1 Symbiodinium pilosum | reverse complement strand
GATTATAAATTCTTATAAAAGATCTTAGTTTTATTCTATATCTCCTGAATAAGGAAATCTATATCCGTTATCTATTATAGATAGATATTTATCTTCATAATTATTAATATCAATAATTCTCATCTTCTATTTGATTCCTTGTCGAGAGATGGAATTTTCTATTGTCTGGAGTTTTCGGCGCAAGAACGTACGTTTTTGGTCAAAAGATGTAATTTTGGTATCTCCAAATTTTTCAATTTCGTTTCAGAGTCTACGGGTCTCCCACGAAAATTCCCCTATTTGGTCTATTTCTAGTCATTTTTGACGATCCGAGGTTTGGGAAGTAAAATTAGGAAGTCCTTGCGTCAATTTATATAAATCTCTTCGTGATATTCTTGTTTCAATCGATTTAAGCCTCCTTTTGATCTTATTATTTCGATTTATCTAAATCTATTCGTGACCTTCTTGGTTGATTCTCTTGGATAAATCAGTCAAATTGATATGGATTCATCTTGGGAATATATAATTGCGTTGGCGCACCTAGGCGGGGTCATTAGAATTTGGGGTTTTTTGACGTTGTGAGGTTTAAAGTTTTTAGGGCTTAGGGTGGTTTAAGGTTTTTAGGGTTTAGTTGGTTTTTAGTTTAGGGTTTAGGGTTGTTAGGATTTTGTGTTTTTAGGATTTAAAGTTTGTAGTGTTTAGTGTTCTAAGGGTTTAATTTTTCTAGGATTTAAGGTTTTTAGGGTTTGGTCTTTTTAAGAAATAATGATTTTAGGTGTACAAATTTTGAGGGTTTTGTGGAGTTAGGATTTTTAGGATTTAGGGGTTTGTAGTATTTATTTATGTATTTATTTAGGATTTAGGAATTTTAGGGTTTAGTGTTGCTTATGGCTTAAGGATTTTAGGGTTTATGATTTTTACGGTTAAGGGTTTTCAGGATTTAAGGTTTTCAGGATTTAGGGTTTTTAGGGTTTAGTGTTTTTAGGGTTTAGTGTTTTTAGGGTTTAGTGTTTTTAGGGTTTATGGTTTTCAGGATTTAGGATTTTTAGGATTTAGGATTTTAGGATTTAGGATATTTAGGGTTTACGGATTTTCGGGTTTAGTGTTTTTAGGGTTTAGGGTCTTTAGGGTTTAGGGTTTTTAGGGTTTAGGGTATTTAGGGTTTACGGATTTTCGGATTTTGCGTTTTTAGGGTTTAGGGTCTTTAGGGTTTAGGGTTTTTAGGGTTTAATGTTTTAGGATTTACGGTTTTTAGGGTTTAGTGTTTTTTGGATTTAAGGTTTTTAGGATTTAAGGTTTTTAGTGTTTGGTATTTTTAGTGTTTAACGATTTTCAGATTTAGGATTTTTTGGACCTAAAGATTTTAGGATTTAGGATTTTCAGAGTTTAGGGTTTTTAGGACTTAAGGATTTTAGGATTTAGTGGTTTTTAGGGTTTGGGGATTTTGGGGTTTTTGGGGTATAGTGTTTTTAGGGTTTAGGGTTTTTAGGGTTTTTAGGGTTTAGGGTTTTGAGGGTTTAGTGTTTTTAGGGTTTAATGTTTTTAGGGTTTAGGGTTTTTAGGGTTTAGGGTTTTAGGGATTATCGGATTTAGGATTGTTATTGTTTATTGTTTTCAATGATTTTTCGGGTTTGTGTTTTTTAGGGTTTGGTCTTTTTAAGAAATAATGATTTTAGGTGTACAAATTTTGAGGGTTTTGTGGAGTTAGGATTTTTAGGATTTAGGGGTTTGTAGTATTTATTTATGTATTTATTTAGGATTTAGGAATTTTAGGGTTTAGTGTTGCTTATGGCTTAAGGATTTTAGGGTTTATGATTTTTACGGTTAAGGGTTTTTAGGATTTAAGGTTTTCAGGATTTAGGGTTTTTAGGGTTTAGTGTTTTTAGGGTTTAGTGTTTTTAGGGTTTAGTGTTTTTAGGGTTTATGGTTTTCAGGATTTAGGATTTTAGGATTTAGGATATTTAGGGTTTACGGATTTTCGGGTTTAGTGTTTTTAGGGTTTAGGGTTTTTAGGGTTTAGGGTATTTAGGGTTTACGGATTTTCGGATTTTGTGTTTCTAGGGTTTAGGGTCTTTAGGGTTTAGGGTTTTTAGGGTTTAATGTTTTTTGGATATAAGGTTTTTAGGGTTTAGTATTTTTTGGATTTAAGGTTTTTAGGATTTAAGGTTTTTAGGGTTTAGGGATTTTAGGAGTTAAAGACTTTAGGATTTCCGATTTTTAGGATTAAATTTTAATATCTTTCAAGATTTAAGATTTTTTGAATTAAGATTTTTTAGCATATAAGATATTTAGGGTTGATGAATATACGCTTGCCCAAGGTATCCGAATTCGTAGCGAGGAACATTGATTTCTTGGACCCTAATTTCGAGGTCTCGTTACGATGATTGATCGCGAGATCCGAACTAATTTAGATGCTGCAACCTTCGAAGAGACATTAGACGATAATAGAGGGATTCTGATTTTTAGCATTCGGAATTTTAGAGATGAAAATTTATTTTTATTTGAATTTCTTAGATTTTAGATCTTCATATCTTATGAGATTTAGGAATTGTTCTGCAAATTATATTTGAGATATTATAGATTCCCTTTAGCGTTTGCATCCGGCAATCAGATTGAGAAAGCCGTTGATATTATCTGGAGAAGAAGGTCTTCCTTTTCAATGCCGTAAATAAAGTGCGGAAAAAATAGAAATCTTCAATCAATTCATGATATAGTTAAAATCTAATTCTGAATCGGCAATTCGAAGATGAAATATAAATTTCTTTTTCCGAAAATATTTAAAAAAATGATTCCCTGTCTGTCGCAACGATTGACCAGCGAATTTCCAAAATCAAATAGATTTTATCTTAATGGCACTAGAAGACGGCTATAGAGATTGATGCCTCTCCCCTGACCGAATTCGCGCTGGAAGATACGAATAAGATTTGACGACGTCAGCCATACGTCTATCTTTCAGCGACTATATACCTGCAGATTATGGATCTGATTTCATATATTTCATTTATATATTTGAATTTCAATGAATCATGATCAGATCATATATATATAGAAATTCTCTGATGAAGAATTTATTTCCGCTCGAAATTATATCGATATATATTCTAAGGAGGCATAAATCAGCTTTATCTTTCTCAGAAGTATCGTTTAATAGTAAGAGCTCTATCTTCCGCTCGGAGGTAGTGGAAGCTGATAGAAGGAGCCTCTCCAGCAAGAGCTCATCCGAAGGAAGAGAATATATAAGATTTCTTATTTTCCAAGGTTAATTATCTAAATGTTGGATTTTGATAATCTTCAAATATTCTCTCAATAAAACTAAAAATGGAAATGCCTCTAGAGATCATAATAGGAATCATAGAATCTCTGCAGATCGTTACGCCAAAATCCTATATCTTAAATCCTAAAAATCGTAAATCTTTCTTAAATTCCAAATCCTAGAAATCAATTTCAAATCCTAAATCCCGAAATCCTAGACCAAAAATCAAAAAATCTCTCCCCTAAATCGAAAAGCTTCAATCCCTCCGTAATCTTGAAGGTCTAGTTGCGAGGCGACGATTTGCTTGAAGCAGAGGGGATTAAGTCGTATCTTACGATCTTTCCGGATTTAATGAAGAGCGATTCATTGCATAAATAGAATAATTAATTAAAAAAGATCGGAAGATATCGACCTGCGCCGGAAAGTCAGTCCCTATATCTAATCTTCTATCAGAATCAAGGATATCAGGCGTCAAATATCTGACCAGAATCTATTTTCTATTCATCAAATCTAAAAAGAAGGATCTTCCTATCGATATGATTCGTATATTATAGATAAATAGAGATTGATCAAAGAGATAAATCGAGATTATATTTTGACCGATGGAGATAATAATTGCAAGGATTTGATCGATAATATGAAAGTGTCTAGCTCATTTGCAGAGCGTCGGTCGCGAGGATTCAGAGATAGTCAAATCAATCTAGGCAATGAGCATAATTGCCTTATTGAAATACCCAAATTTCGTAATAATCCTAGATATCTATCGTCGATATCGGATTATATTGGAGATCGATGCGAAATTCTCATCTCGATATAAATGAGATATAGATAAAGATATTTGATTCCCAAGAAGAAAAGAAGATATCTTCGATCTTATATTAAGGATCTCAAGACCTTATAGAGAGATCTTTGTCAGGATGAGGATCTCGTAGGATTTTGAATCTTCTCGATAAATTAGCAGCTCTCCAAATCTCAAATATTATTAAAAATCTTATTTCATCTAGAATCTATAAAAATTCTAAATCTATGAATCGTATCAATATATTCGAGATTCTAAGATAAAATAGAAGATCTGAAATTGATAAATCCGAATCCTGATTCAAGAGCAAAATCATTGATCTTGCTAATAGATCAGAATTCTTCCGGTCATTTATTTCCTTTCTCATTAATGATAGAATATTCTAAATAAAAATTTCGAGAATAGAAAATATCATAGAATAAGAATATATTCAGAATCTATCATCCAAGATTCCAAATTGATAATATTTTTCGCCAGAAATCTAGGATTTCAAGATCATCTATAATATGATTTTATATGGAATTCATATAGATTTTCTTTGAAAATTTTATCTTGAAATCTTCTAAGAATCTAAGATTTAAATTTTTGATTTCTTAGATATAGATATCGGATATAATTTCAGGAAATAATTTCAAATATTTAGATCGACCTATATAGATATAGATTTTCAATCAAATAAATCTGATATAAGTTCTCAGAAAAGAATACGATTTATTCATTCCGTCGAATAATTTTTATTTTATCGATTATCAGATTCATTGACGATTTATCGAAGGTCTTATGATTATCAAATTTTCTTCTTCTCAGCAAATTCCGCAGCTATCAATCCTCCAGATTCCCAATAATAATGCTAGAATGGATCCGCTATTTATAGCAGCAGAGTATCGTCATTAGAGTGTATTCGTAATGGCAAATGAGTTGATGCGGAAGAAAAGAAATATATGGAATTCCAAATTTTATGTCTTTATAGCTTGATATCCCGAATCCTGAATAAGTGTCGATATTTTGAAGTTGAAGATTGCCAGGATAGCCTCAATTGAGAGAATTGCGTATTTGGGGATATTGTAATATCTATCAAATTGATCCTCCAAGAAGCAGGTCTTCATCTCTAGGCATTCCTGAAGGGACGCGATTATGGATTCGATCCCAAGAATCTGGAGAGATCTCCCAGAATCTGATGATTTTTCCCAGGCAATTTGATACGATCTATTTCTATCATCTATTTTATATATATCTATATATAATCTTCTATATATATATGAAGGTCTAATTTCAATTCGAATTCCGAATCGTGATCTGGCTCTATTTATCTGGCTGACAGAGGCGGGAGCTCTATTCCCTTGATATTTCATGAAAATCTATAGAAAGGGAGAATATCATCAGATCATTCATTCTATAAGAGCCTGAATAGAAAATGATGATCTTGCTAGCCGCAGGCATTTCTGTCGTTGATCAAAAATGGTTAATATATAGAATCTGAAAGATTTTAATTTTATATCTCGTATCTATATATTCCGTCGAATCGTTATATAGATAGCCAAAGAGAAAGAAATGATTCGAAATTTCGAGAGATTTTTGATCGTGCGGTCCACGATCTCCGACCGGATCTTTCTATTTCATTTCTCTTTCTTGGGATGATGCGCGGCGGATCGGAAGAATATCAAAATATCCGTGGATAAATGCGATATGAATCTCGCGGAAGACCGCCCGGGGGGTGGGGGGGGGGCGCAGATAGCCAAAGAGAAAGAAATGATCCGAAATCTCGGATGATTTTTATTCCTGAGACCCAAGGTCTCCAGCCCAGAAGTTCCGATTTAATAACGACGATTATAAAAGAATGAAGATAATGATCAAATTCATAAAAAAAATATTCTCATAATCTTTATGATTATTTATTTCTAGCTATATTAATAGGATATTGGATTGATATGAGAAATTAAAATCGAAAAATATCAATATTTTAAGAAATCAAAAATTTGAAATAAAATTTGCTTATTAGAAGATGAAGATTATTTAGATAAATATTCTCGATATGGTTTCTTTATATTTTTATTTCTATTTATTTATCTCTCTATTTATTATTTCTATCTTTATTTATTTTTCTATTCATTTATTTATCTATTTATTTCTCATTTATATCAATTTAAGGATCTCTCTTTATATATTTCATTCTCTTTCTATCTCTATCTATTTAATTATCTCATAATCTCGAGCTCATTCTATATATGTTCAATATTACGGCGCGGCCATTTTGCGACTATTTGCCTATTTCGACGATGCGCAGCCTAGCCTTTCTGATTCGCCTCTAAAATCCCTCCTGCGGGCTCCCTAGGGGCTCTAAAATCTCGGAGATTTTAGAGTCCTTCAGAAAAGCTAGAGATTCTAAAATATCCAAGATTTTTGGTGCGGGCAGCGCGACCAAAAATCTCGGAGATTTTTGGTCGCGCGGTCCTTTCCCCAAAACGATTTTGAGCGTGATTTATTTCTTTCTTTGCTTGCGTGCATATTTGATCAACGGAATATATAGATCCGAAATAATCGTATTTGTCAAGCGCTCTCTCGATCCGTCGCGCAATATTTAGCCTAATAAAGATGAATGAAGCATGATTCGAAATCTGAAGAATTATCAAAATCTTTAAGAGTATGAGCAAATATTTCAGATTCTCTCATAATTTGAGGAATATCTATATAAATTTCAAATTTCAAGATAGAATTTTATAATTTACCATAATATGAAAGAAGTAA
Organism: Symbiodinium pilosum; assembly: GCA_905231905.1. NCBI lineage: Eukaryota > Dinophyceae > Suessiales > Symbiodiniaceae > Symbiodinium > Symbiodinium pilosum. The sequence goes on along the minus strand of CAJNIZ010046797.1, from coordinate 32,058 downwards.
TGATAATAATCTATTTCTATATCTTTCGTGATTTCATTTAAATAATTAAAGAAAAATATATAATCTATATTGCCTTTTTCTGAAAGAAATATATTGATATAAAATATGGATTCATGAGATATGCACAGCCATTTTAGGGATGATAGATAATTCAATTAATCGTCATCAGCCTATCTACGGCAATCCCGCGCAGAATCTAGAAATCTAGTATTAGGAATCTTATATGGAACAAACGAATTAATATTTCTTCTAATTTTTTAAATCTATTGACCGAATGCCGTATATATTTAGATCTTTTTGAAATAAAAAATTTCGATATCGTCTTCTCAGAAAGAAATAGATGCGCCAAGAACGTAGTCTGCAAGGGAAGATGGGAAGAATCGATTCTGAGTCGTTTGGAGATCTAGGATCTATATCTCAAGAAAGAAATCTGGGTATATAAGATTTCCAAGAAATGCAATTAGATATCTTCATCTTCGTTTGCGAGAAAGAGAATCGTCAAAAAATTCGGTATTCATATTCCAGCCGTGAACCCCCGCCCGAAAGCAAGAAAAGCAATAACAGAAAAGAGAAGGACGAGGTCGTAGCAGCTATATCATAGAATTACTTAATGCTGAAAAATAAACAGAGAAACGAAATAAATTGTATTTATCCCTTCAATATCAATTGTTTCTATCTTTTTCAAAGATCTATCAGCTTAAAAAGCAGGATCAAAATCCTTCTTATCTAAGCCTGGAAAAATTCAAATTTATTCTCTAAAAATGATATCCCGAATCTAAGAAATTCAAAAATCGCATTGAATTATAGTAGCGTCTTGCCATTTTGGCATTCTTTATCCGAAATCTTCAAAAAATATATCGATATAAGAATCAATCAGAGCATCGAGCCTATAGAATCGAAACCAAATAGATCAATAATAATAAGTCCTGCCGCCAATATACTCATAAGGCTATATAAATATTATCTGCAATCATTAATCGTTGCTACTTGTTCTTCGTATTCTAAGCGGGTAACTATTGAACGCCTTCTATAATTTCCATTCGCATGGTTTCTATGCATATTATTTGGGATCTTCGCCCTGATTTATTTTTTGGGGGAAAAGGATTTATTCAAAAAATCTTCGAGAGAAATAAGGTTTTATAGGTCCCTGTATCTATCGCCCCAAGTAGGATATGCATTTCTAGAGGTTCGCATCGTCAGTCGCATATAACCGCATGGCTCCGTTGTTTCACAAGGCAGTCGTAGTAGGATATCTTTATCCCGAGACCCCTTGCCTCATTGCTGCTTGCAGGCCTGCCAGGCGCATTCTGCGGGATCGATTTTACAATCTCATCTCCGACACCTTTGTTGCGCTATGCAGGGCCTCGCCTCCTCAGGCATGGCTCCAGTCATCTCTTTCATCACTTTCGCCAGCTCCTAGACGGGCAAGCCACGAGAATCCAACAAACCGAAGAATGTGGCACCATTACGGATTGAAAAATAGCATACTGGCTGAAGGTTACAGATGTTACGTGGCCTCTGGATCATCGGCAATCTTTTTGAAAAGCTCCTGCAGTGCACAATACATTCCGTGTCAAAAGCGAAACTCACGCAAAGAAAGACCCCGCGGCTCTCTCTTGGAAGAAGGGGCCGACCACTGCACGCAACAAAACAAGATGCTTTGGAGGCATGTTGATGAAGTCCTGCTCAGGTCCAGCGAGCTGCGAGTCGAGGCCCATGTTCTTCATGAAGTCCTGAAAAGACAAGTGCAACTTCTGCAGCTCCAAATCTGCAATGCCCCTCACGCAACTCTCTCACTGCAGAGAATGCAGAGCTATACAAGAGGCACTAAGGTTTGTAGGTTTAGCGACAAGGACGTGCCTCGAAGGATTCGGCTCCTTCTGCCGCTTCTTGCGGAACGACCTTTCAGGGAAATGCTAAATGCCGATGCCAGAAAGGCTTAATGAGAAAAGATGAAATCGCCGCGCAGTGACCTGGGCCATAACTTCATCCGGCGGCTGCCCAAGCTGCTGTAGCTCGTTCAGCATTCGCTGCACCTTCAGACCCAAGCTCAAAATCGTTAAGGGACTTGCTACCTCACCCACAAATAAGGCCCAAAAACGCTTTGTTTCAAGGTGATTTGGGTTTTTGTTTGTCGGCCATCCTTGCCGCGGTAGTAAGGGAAAGGGTAATGAGTTACTCCATCCGAATCAAGCCCAGCTCTTCCATGGATGCCAAGAGATGTCCAGCTTCACCTGCAGACCTGATAACCGGTGCCTGATCTCGAGCAGAGTCTGGAAGGGGATCTGGATTCTGCCTGGCAAAACGATCATGTTGTCACCAAGTATGACGAACATCTTGCGAGTTGTAGCCGGGCACACTTGTAGACGCTGACTATCTGTCTGTACAGTTTCAGTTGAGCCTGCGAACAATGCAAGAGGCACTGAGTTTGTGTGGCCCCGCTTCTCAAGTTTTACATGTCAAGCATCACCTCGTATCGTGTCCTGTCTGCTTTTGACAGACCTGCCCAAAACAAGCGTGCAACTGACCGTTCATCTTCCCACGGCAGCGCTGCCAGCCGTGCCTTTCTTCTCTTTCAGATAAGGCTCCAACCTCAGAAGCATGCTAACCGGTCGATGGTGCAACAGGCAGGAAAAGGAATTAGACATTAATTTTCGAGGTTGTGGCTTGTCCGCTATCTGCTGCAGCGGCTCTGTCAAGAGCTCTGTGGACAGCATCGATCTTGAGCGGATGTACAGTGTCTCACGGCTGTTGCAGCTGTTGATGTAAGGTGCACACGACATCAAAGTCGACATGGACTTCTCGAATTCCTTGTCTGAGCCTGTGCATGGAGCACCTTTTCTGGTCCCAAAAATCAGAGACCATTCGCCGCCTGCCGCCTCCTCAAAACTTTTCATAAACTTTTGTAAAACGTCCTGCCAAGCCGCATCGAAAGCAAGTTTTCTGCACATGCAAAAAGGATCAGAGTGACTGATGGACCTGGAAGGCCCATCTCCTTAAGCCGGCCTCAGCTGACGAATCAGTAGAGGGCGAAGACGCCACTGCAGCAGAAGCCGAGGCCTTCCAGGGCTAAAGCCAGGATCGGTTACATCCATTTTAGGCACGCGGATATTTACATCAGCCATGACAATGCATTATTACATGTCAGAGCCACACTGACATTGCGTCTGCTCTCTGAAACTCTTGGTAATGGCACGGTGCAGGATATGGAGAACAAGTATGACCCACTTCTTGCTTCTTCGATCTTCAAATTCAGCGCTTTTCATGATGCGCGGAAAGCAAAATGAGGCAGAGATGTGCATTTGAAATTCCTGGAGTTTCAGAAGTTTCTTTTGGTTTTCTTTGTCGGTCCTTGCACCAAGGCCTGTCCCCATCAACCCAAGCTACTTTAACATCCGTTCTGCTCCGCAGCTGAAACTGTAACCCAGATGCTTGCACGACTATGTTGGTGATTGTGACAATGGACCTTATTTGTGTTCCTCTCTTCTCTTCTGCAGGTAGCACAGCATGCGTGAGGCATCCTTCTTTGGCCACTAAAGGGGCCGTGGATCCGCAGCGTCAGCAGTTGCACACCATGCTTGAGCGATACAACATGGGCTCACAAGCACTGCTCTGGTGCGGGGCTTTCATGTTGTTATGCCTGTTGCTGTTTGCTCTTCTGTGCTTCTGGATAAGGTTCCAGCGCACTTTAAGCTAGAGCAATTTGCTGATGATGCTGTGGAACTTCTTGTCAGGGCTCTTGTGGTTACACTGCTTCATCAAGCTGCTCTGCCAGCAAACGTGTGAATTTTCCGACCAGGTCTTCCAGCTTCCTGAGGTTCCCCCATGCGATAGAAGTAGAGCAGGCAGAAGTGCTCGCGGTTGAGATGGCTGCTGTTGTTTTAAAGTTTTGAAGAGCTACTGTATAAATCTGTTCTCTTGCGAATATGAAGGGGGGCCGCTCCTTCTCCTCCTGTGAGTATGAAGGGAGAGGTCATGCACCTGTGCGTATGACGCGGGTGGGGTTCTTTCTCTCCAATGGAATTCCATCCTTTTGGGGGAAACGGAATTTTTGGGGGTCGGCATATATATTCCACGTAAACTTGAAAGAAGCGCGGACGAAAGCTAGATCAGGGCAAGCGAGCCGGATTTTTTACGCATGTTGATCGAGTGTTGCCCGAGTATCCCTACAGAACCTAATGCTATAAAGCGCCCCATAGAGCCCTCAAAAACCGCTGGGCAATCCCACTGTCTGCTCCAGACTCTTCTCCATTTGAGTCTCCGTTGTTACAATAGAATCCCTATATATCCCTTTATAATCTTGCGTAATCGCCCTTCTTGTGTGTTACACGGCCGCTGTGCAGGCACAACCATTGGGCAACATTCGATCAGCATTCGTAAAAAATGCGTCCGGCTTGTCTCCTGTGATCTAACACCCCCACCTATGCATCCCTCGATCCCCCCGTCTAGGGTTCTTCTTTAAATGAGCCAGGTTCAAATAAATGTCTGCGCATGCCTTTCAGTCATGACTTTGCAGGTTTCCATTGAAATATTGGCCTGCCGATGTTAGAGCAGTCTTAGAGTAGTATTCTGGCAGGCATAGGGAACAGCATGGGTAAACCTTCATGCTGGTTTCTTCGGGCAAGCACAACGGACAGTATTGCTACTAGACCTGCTAGACCTACACCTTGATCTTCAAAACCAGATCAAAACCTTGAGCAGGCTTCCGTGTTGTCAACAGCTTGCCCGAAAGAAACAATCACTGACCCTCTCCCCTCAACTCGAAGTCTGCCTGCGACTCTCGACTTCCTCCAAGCAAGCAGTGGATAACACGAAAGCGTGCCAACAATAACAGCTGCTTCCTCCGAGCAAGCTGTCAATAAAATGTAAATTTGACGAAAATGTCCAGGTTCTACTCCAGTTTTCCAAGAAATCGGCGGCGTGTAGGTCTAATAGCAATACTGTCTGCTGTGCTTGCCAAAAGAAATCAGCGTGTAGGTTTACCAATGCTGTCCCCTATGCCTGTCCCAATGCTACTCTCCAATCTTTCGCAAGCCTGCAAAGTCATGACCGAAAACCCGCTCATTCAAAGAAGAATCGAACCCTAGATGGGGGGGGTCCACGGGGGGTTGGGGGGAAGGGACGGCCTCCTCCCCACAATGGGAGATTTCTTGTCCTTTCACGGGGATCGCCTGATATATTGGACACTGGGGCAGGCCCACCCCCCCCCCACACGCTTACCTTCAAAACTCTGATACATTGGACCAACTTGTCCCAAAGTTGTCCATGCCCCAGGAGGCTATATTGGTAAACAGAAACTCTTGCAAGCTGCAAGCAGCGCAGCTACCTTGCGTGATATTTGAAGTACAAGAACGATTCGAACTACTACCAGTATTGCGATTAAAACAACTATGGGATCTCAATGTCAGTGTTACTTCTGAACCTCTTATGATTACTGTGACTATGGTTACTACTATAAGATTCCTCCTGGCATTCCTGCGATTGGCATTGTTGTAACGGCTACTTGAGTTTTGCAAAAATCCCATTTTTGTGATGTGCCTATCAATGTTATTCATATTATAATAGTAATGCTACTCACAGTAACCACTTCATAGGCTTACTAAATACTAACTAGAAAGCTGAGACATTGGCATGACGAAAACAGCTGGAAACCTGACTAGACAACATCCAGACTCTGTCTCAAATTAACGCGAAATTCTGACTCAAACCCCAACCCTCAAAACAAAATGAGTTTCTCGCAACAAATATTCGCCCAAAAGCATAACAAAGAAGTCATGATATTGAAATGGCTGAATGAACTAATCAGTTGGTCTCTTTCTGAAGCAAACTGCATAAATGTCTCAGCAAAGCGAGTGCAGACCGTCTGCCTGCTGCAAGCCTGCTGCCTGCCAACCCAATGAAATGATTTACATCTGAAACCCTACAGCTCCAACACAACTAACTGAATTGTCGTCTTACCAAAGAAAATATTTAGAATCGTGGGCATATCTGAAGTTTGAATCTGAAACCCTAAGATAAAGATGACAATCCTCAAAACTAAAATATAGCTTAGATCCAAAGCCGGGTCAAAACCCAAGATGTACAAAACAAATGTTCCAGCCTTAAGCCCTACACCTCGAAATCGACGTGTTGGTTATTAGTTAACGCCTCACCACAAACAAAAGTACTGATTGGCAGGCATAAGTTCGAAACTCACATTTGTTGCATCTCTAAAGCCTGAACCGTTAACATTAATAATAATGGTAATAATAGTAATAATTGGAATAAGATCAATAACAATTAGTAGTAATAGTAATAAGAATATGAATCATAGAAATAATAAGAGATCGAAAGTATATCCTGCAACCAAAACCCTACACCCATGTATGCAGACCTTGAACATGTCAACACTAACTCCTGCACTCTAACACGATTAATGGGCTAAATGGTGTGCAGCCCAAAAACACAATCATATTTGGGACATATGTGATTATTTCTGGGAGCAACATGCTGCTTCGAAAGGAAAACATGTCGAAAAACCTCGAGAAATTCATGTCAATTACGGATGTTGTTTATTTCCGAGATCTGCCCTGCTCTGGTATGAAGTTGTCAGAAGTGAGCTTGTAAAAAAAAGCGTCAAGAAGATAATCTTCTACAAGAATCGACTGCAAATTTGCTTAAAACTGGAAACTTACTTGGCGTTGTTGTTTTACTTTTCTTGGTTGTTTGCAAATTGCGAGAGAAACAACGTAGAATAACTTCAAGAAAAACAGTAGTTGCAACCAGTCAGGAACTGTGTTCTTGGATGGCTTGTTTAAAGGAAGTTGTCCCAAACAATCTGAGGCACAAGTCCAGGAATTTCCTCCATTTCACAGACATTCCTCACTCTGGTTCTATACAACCATTCAGAGGGAAAACTCGACATGCAATTCAAACAAAATTAGGAATTTCCTTGCTTACATAGATTTCTGATTTTTCTACGGGATTTCGCGTTTTGAACCGGTTTCCCAGGTCTTTCTTACTTTCTAAAGCTCGTGAACCGGCTTGCAAAAAGAGTGAAACTTGCATCCAGGTCGCGCCACGCCCCTCCTGTCTGATTGTCCGCTCCAGATCTGCTGCGAACCAGGAAGATTTCCTGAGTCTCCTCTGAAATTCCTGCCTGGGCCTCAGCATCTCCTCTGAGCCTCGTTTGTAGGAATTTCCTCCGAATCTGCACGCCTCTCCCAGAGCCCGCCCCGTGAAAGGTGGGCCTTTTCCCAAGTGGGCCGGGAGCGGCACTCCTCTCGCCAAACACACTGTGCATTCGCCGCATCCCTCCCAACACACCGCGTGATGGGTTCGCCTCTGCTCGACGAATGCGACATGCCCTCCCCCCTGACGCGCCCTTCCTGTCCAGTGCCTCTCCCAGAATGCGCCGCGCGCCCTGCGCTTCACCCCAGACGTGCCACGCACGTCGTGCCCCGTCCCTGCACGCGACGGACAAAGTGCACCCCCCTGACCTTCCTCTTCAAATCCTTTTTTTTGGAGGTGTTGCTGGAAAAACTGTTGCGGCAGCCCCTCCTCTCGGTCTTTCTGCACCCAGGAATCTCCGCTGCACGCTTCTTCCCGAACGCACGATGACGCACGCGGTGCATCGTGCCCGCATGCTTTGTCCGCAAGCATGGCGCGCCTGTCCTCATAGAACGACCTCCCCTTTGATTATCCTCTCCAAATCCTTTGCCAGCCGAGAAAGCTCCTTGGAATCTCCTTTGGACAGTGTGCAGAAGGCTAAGGCTAAGCATCTCCCCTGAGTCTCCACCCCAATCACCCCAAATCCATCTGCTGAAAGTCTGCACGTGGCTCCCCAACCCGCGCGGCCCTCCTCTTGCGAAAAGAACAAAAGCGCCGCAGGCGGTAAGCGTCCCTTATTTATCCAATTGTCTTGGCTCTTAAAGGAATCCTTATCCTGTGTTCCACTCACCATTTTGATTAATGCAAGATTCCTTCTTGGCTTCAATGTTCATCCTCTCTAACGTCTCTAAAAAAACTTCTATAAAGAAAGCCCAGCTTGTGCTTCCCAAGAACCAAGGATTTGCGTCCGAGCCTCGATCTGTCTTGGTTTTGGGGGGGCCTTGATAAAAGAAGTTTCGTGAAGACTCTCCCCTCATCGTTCCCAAAATTGGCCTCATTTATTTTTGCGTTTCTCATGCTCTTCTACTTGGCAACGTATATAGGAAACATTTGTCTCCTCTTCTGCTGGTGCTGTAATGGCCTTCAAAGCTGTTTTGGAGCTATTCAGTTGTATTGGTCTGTGCTGATTATTCTTGATTTTCCACTCGTGTGCTATTGGCTTTTATTGGTTGTTGTTGGGTTTTCAATTGGGTTCTACTGCTTTCCTATCAGTCTTGCGTTACCGATTGTTGCTCGTACTGATGCTGAACAGTCTCTTCTTGGTTGATATTGGTTTCTACTGGCTGTGATTGATTTCAAAGATTGTTCGTTGGTTTTCGCTGATTCTCTACTGGTGTTCTATTGGTACTTTGTTGTTGTCTATTCGATGTCCATTGGTTGTTGTTACGTTGTTTTTCTTTGAAAACAACCCTATTTGGCCGATATTTGGGATAAAGCCCATATGCCAGGCCAGTACCTAAATACTGCGCTTTTCGGCTGGGCAAAGATACACATTCCTTTATCAAATAGGTTTCCTGGCAAATTCCACTTTCATTTGACAAGGGAGGGTCGGTTTGATATTAACATGAAGCAAGAGAAATAGGATTAACAAACTTGAGTTTTTTGCGGTACTCTAGGTTCCAAAAGGCCTAAAGCTTTAAGGCAAATCCATGGATGGAGACGTCCAACTTGAACCGGAAAGGTGTTAAGTTATTCTCCTCGGGCCAGCCTAACGCGATCATCTGCTCGGGCTCACCAGGGGCTGTTATTACACAGTATCGCCCACCACTGGCCAAGACAGCACCGACTCACTCCAGTTTAGGGTTTAAGGTTTTATGGGATGAGGTTGGCGGTTTAGAGGTTTCATGTCAAGTGAAAGCTGGTTTCGATGCCGCTGGGGCATGATGGACCATGATGCTGCAGGATAGTGCAAATCTCCACCCTGACCGCACGCAGTTGCTGGGATGCCTTTGTCCGCACAGATTTTTCCCCATGTAGCATCATCTCTGGTGCGTGGCCTTGCTTTGCAGCGGTATGCTTTTATGCGCGCTATTTGTCGGGGTCCATTCCTGTCGTCGTGGTGCCAGTGGTGCTGCCTTGCTGCATGGCATTACGTGCTGTTGGCATTAGCCTGTTGCTGGTCAAAATTGTGCAGCCTGGCATTTGTCCTTTCTAAGCATTTAGCCGCAGTCTAGGATATTTATGTGGCAAGCAGCGCGCCTTCGTGTTTGGCCTCGAACTGTTTTGGGCGCGCACCTTTGTGTGCTACTGACGGCTATCCATTCTTTGTGCTTGTGGTGTTCCCTCTTGCTTGGCCTCGCAATGTCCTGATTCGATGCTTTGTGCGCTATTGAGCATTGCCCGTGATTAGCTGCATTGTGTGCTCCGCTGCTTGCCCTCTTGACAGTGGCTGAGCCAGCACATATTCCCGGCTCCGGGCTGGCACTCCTCGTCGACGCTGCTTACCTTCCATCCTTCGCTTTCGCTCTCCGTGCCTTTTTTTGGTCCACTGGCTTGGCCCCTTTTCCCCTTCCGGTTGGGTTGTGGTAATTTACCTCCACCATGGAGACTTCTTCTTTCGGCCTTCTGTGTTTCAGCAAAGTGTTGATGTAGGGGTAGCCTAACTGTTTGCTTGTTGGATTGGAGTTCTTCTTGTTTCTTGACATTTGTTTTTGGAGAGAGGAGGAAAAAAGAAAGCAAGAACGAAACGATGAACGTGAACAGAGAGAGGCCAAGGAAGAAAGAAAGACAGTGTCAAGAAAGGAATGAGAGAGACGGCAAGGGAGAAAGACTGAAAGCCCAAATGGGAAATGGCTGGCACTGTACACTGGTTATCACCAGTACCAACCTCGACGGCGCGGAACTTGCAGGCTTGCGGCACGGGTTCGGAATCCCAGAATAGACAGGCAGAAGGAAGAAACAAAGAAACACTCACCTTTGAACCAAAACGGAAGAAAGAAGAAGAGATCAAACCCGAAATCTCCGAAGCCTACACACCAAAACACTAAACTCCTGAAACCCTCAACCTCTAAGCCCTCAACCTACCTACACCTATAAACCCCCAAACCCCTAAACGAAAAACGAGAAAAACCCCAGACCCACAACATAAAGCGTAAATTCAAAACCTCCAAGCCCTAAACCCCAGAACATGTGAACCCGTAAACCATCAACCCTGCAACCCTAAACCCTGAACCCTTAAGCTCTAAATGCCTAATATCTTCACCACCACACCCTGTAGTCTAGACCCGTAATCCCCATCGACCCTCAACCCCTCACTACTGAACTGCAGACCCTTGTAGTGATCTTGCATATGGTTGGATCCCATCGAGCAAATCTAGAACCTAAACAATACGAACAGGGCACCCTAAATACACTATGATTTCCCACGACACCCGAAATACGCCCACTTTTTTGAGCCCAATAGTAACCAATAAACAACCCATCCGTACCTAGAAAACCATAACCGGCTTTCACCATAATCAGCTTTCGAGTTGCGAGCACCAAAGCTTGGGTAATTTTGAAAAGCCGTATTTTGGCCCAAAAATCGGCTTTGTCCCACGCCCTTTTCTTGTAAGTTATTATAGTTACCAGAATCGCACAC
>CAJNIZ010046797.1:0-15917 GCA_905231905.1 Symbiodinium pilosum | reverse complement strand
AGCATCCATGATCTAGAGCATTCATGCTGGCCAAGATAATATCGTTCATGTTCCTAGTGCATCCATTATCTAGAGCATCCATGCTGGCCAAGATAATATCGTCATGTTCCTAGTGCATCCATGATCGAGAGCATCCATGGGATAATAACGTTCGTGTTCCTAGTGCATCCATGAAACAATAGTTTCCACTACTGGTCCTCGTACAGGTTCCCCACAATTATCAATGAACGCAAGTATTGTTGGGAAATTCCATGACCTCCCAAATACACCTTATATCGCAAAGACACTGTATTTCAGTTTTTTTTGCGTTTCCCTAACGTGCAAAACATAGGGGCGGCAGGTCAGCCGGCTACCCATTTCAGCTGTTGTTTTTACATGTCCAGCACTGGAAGCTCCAACACCGCAGCCGCCTAAACTGCTTGACATGGGCTCGAATAGGAAATGTCCTCCGGCTCATTGTCTTCATCAGAATCCATCCATGCAAATTCCTTCCTCAACTATGAAAAGTGGTGCCCTGAGAAGCTCCCATGGCGAGCATCATCACTTACCAATCACCAAAAGCTGAGCCGAAAGCTGTCTTTTGGGTACATCAGCGCGCTTGCCGGTTGCCTTGGAACTGACGCAACTTGGTTGAGGCTCACATATCACTCGATGTCATTATCTCGCCAGGCGTCGCTCATTGGGCTCTCACCTGCGCGAAGAACCGTACTTGGCTCTTCAACTGTCGCTGGTTTTTCTGCACGCGCTTTGTTCGCAGGTATTTTTGCAACCTCACATGCAAGCTGCACAAATGCATGGCACATACACACACATGTCTTCACGAAAAGACCACCGATTCAGATAAACTCTTGCAGCACGAGTTCCATTCTGAGGTTGTCTGACGAGTCATCGGACTCTTCTTGCGCAGCGGTGCATATGGCCTTTCTCTTCATGTCCCAGTAGGGGCGCCCCTACTGTTTGTCTAACGGTCCTGTTTTTTTCAATACATTGGCAGAGCCAAAGCTGAAAACACCATGCTTTGCACAATTCAACAATGTTCACCAACAAGCAATCAACCGAAGCAATCCCATTCCGAGCTCGTGTCCGAATGAATCCAGCTGCAAAAGCCACATGCTTGGCGGCTTGGCGATACTCATTTCCGGATTTGTCATACACATGCAAGCAGACAACCATGCAATGTGGCATGATGGCAAGTTCAAATGCATTCGCTGAACCAAAATGCTCGCATGACTCTGAGCCTGGGTGTGTAAACGTGTTGAAAACCAAGTACAAGCCACAAATGTTTGTAATTACGTGCGGCGGCATGTCAGCTGCACTTGTTCCACCCATGTCCCAGCATTGTCATGCCAAGCGGATTCTGCGAAGCAAACAACAGCCTAACACCCGACAACGAGCAACCAGAAGCTACACAGTTGTCAAGCTTGCCATCGGGGGATGTGGATGGGACAGGGTTGCAGACTATGCGACGCTGGTCACTTCCTGCGACCGAACATCTACACACCTTGGAGCCCTGGCCTTCAATGGTGAAATCGGGCAATACAAACCACAAAATCTGTTTTGGCACAAACCTTTTCAAAAAAATTGACACGGCCCACTTAATTATCTCTTGAACGCACGGCAAGCCCAGCATTTCCCATGCTAAGCCAGGCTACTTTGAGAATCGCATGTCCAAGCAAGTGTGCGAAATGTGGAGCTGAAACGAAAAGACTGTTCTGCCAACCTCCGCCTGCCACAAGTACAAACAAAGCTGCAAAACTGATGTGCAAAGCCAATGAACGCAACGAAGAAAGCATCACATTGCAAGAAAAAAATTCATGTCACCTCCATTCATGCGATGTCTACCATACACAATTGAACTCTTTTAAACAACATCTTCTGACCCAAAACCTAATATACCACAAGCTCAACGTTGCAAAAATGGGCCTTGCGCCTTTTTTCCGCGCGTGTTATGAAGCATTTACAAGTCACGGTCTCCTCGCGGTACACATGTACGTTTACTCGCTTACTTCCCCTCACCAGCCATTACCCAGAAGGTTTGTAAGACTTGCATGTCATTGCGCGCACAACGTCACGTGGGAGGCAATCGCATTGCAACGTTAGCTATGCTTCGGTGCAAACAAAACGCAACACAGATGCAACAAGCAGCATGCATCAACGTCTCACGAAACCATGTCAAACTTACTCAATTCTACACTGCCCTTGATTTCGAGTGACTGGAACTTTATTTGCTGATTGCAAATTGAAGCAATTTTCGCTCAAATCCAAATCATGTGACACAGCTTTGATTCACATCCCATTCTTCCAAAGATATCCAATATCTTCAATCTTTATGTTGGGTCTTTCGCAAAAATACACTTGCACAACTTACCGGAGAGGCCCCGCTCACTCTTTGCACGAACAGCCCTGCCGAAAGCTCGGACAGCGGTGAACTCACGGGCGCGAGGGTGTGCCAAAAATTCAAGCCGTCCGCCCTCCCAGCCTAAATGGCTACACAACCAAATCATGCCATTCTCAACAGGATCAAACGGAAAATTGTTTCACGTGAATTTCCAAACAGATTCACTGGTTCTGCAAACACAAATAACGACTTCTCAATCACGATTGAAAATAGTCCTATTTGCTGTTTGCAAATTGAAGCAATTTTCGCTTAAATCCAAATCATATGAAATAGCTTTCATTCACATCCCAATCTTCCAAAAATATCCAATATCTTCAATCTTTATGTTGGGTATTTCACAACAATACACTCGCACAACTTGCAAGGGAGGCCTCGCTCACTCTTTTTTATGCGCATGGGGTTTTCACTGTTGTGAACCCACGTCTTGTGAAGTCCTCACACAGTGTATTCATGGGGCACCCATGACATACACGAACAGCACGTGCACCCATGGGGCATCCATGGCGTGCATGTACAGGCCTGCCGAAAGTTCGGACAGCGGGCTCTCACCCCATGCTATTCAACGCCGCATGTGCGAGCTCAAACAATTTAATTAGGCCTCGCACGAGCTCCCCAAGCTTCATTGAGTACACCGTGTGTTAGGGATTTGACAAGGGCCTGGCCAAGGGGGCCAGGCGCGGCTTGGCCAGCACATGGGGCTGCATGACCTGCGACTTGGGGCACGGGCCTGCATACCTCAGCTTGCAACGCGCCAACTGGGATTTCTGACTGGTTGATGCTTGTCTTAATTACGCCTTGCATGAGCATCTCGACTGAGGTTGCGACTTCAAGGCAGGACTCTGCCCGGGCTCGCTCATGGGAAACGAGTTGCGTCGGCGAAGCCCCGCTCAAAGACATTCTCATGCCCAACTGGACAGACAAGGGATGACGCCCTCGTGCGTGGCCTGAATCAATTTTTCGAAGGCCTCGCACTCAATAGAAACAAGGCGAGGGTAATAGGTCAACAGGTGAGAGATTGAAATCATCTTGGAAATATGCCATCGCAAGGACTGGAAAACCTTGCTACCTGCTGTACTGAGGCTCAAGCGGGTGTATCGCTTGTTCGTATGCTCTGGTATGCTCTGGTTAAACTCACGTAGCAGAAAGCGCTGAAAATCACTGGCACGCCTGGCGTTGTATTGACCAATTGCCGCTTTGCCAACGGCTCGCCGCGTCGGACTCTATAACATCATCGCATGACTCATCACACAGACTCTCTATTATCATCACGTTGCTAACACATGAAAGATGGCTCACGCCTCTTGTTCTGTACGACGCCCTCCTGGCTTGACCTTTGTCAAGGTGCTCCTACACGCGTCCGCCTATGGATCTTGCCAGACCTTTGTCTTTCGACGCTTCCTGCGTAAAGTGCTTTGTGGGCCTTTGCCTCTTGATCTTTCCAACTGCGCGTGGAACGTCTGATCCTTGTCTGAATGGACCTTTGTCAATGTACTTCTGCCGGCATCTGCCTCTTGATCACTTCCGCGGCCCCTCGCAAGCAGGACCTGTGTCCACTTGAGCCGACGACAAGCGTCATGTGTCACTTAAGCGTGCCTGAGCTTGATTTTGCCCTTGTCGCCCTGTGGCTTGACCCTGCCGCGGTATCTCTTTGATGAATGAATGCGCTTCTTCCTGGTTCTTGCTCCAAAGGAAGGGGACCAAGACATTAATGAATGCACTGTAATCATCTCGGGACTCCCTCTTGGCGGGAACTGAAAAAAGCCACTTTCCGGTCAAGCCCAAGCTGGTTTATCGTGATTGTGTCTGCCTCAGTTTCAACTAGAGGCTGCTAGCAGCACTGCAAACAGCCTCACCGCACATGTAAAGTTGTATTTGTCTTGGCCCTTCCCACTGCGGTTCGCACCAGGACTTATTGTCGGCGCCATCTCATGACTTCTTTGTTTCAACTCATTCAACTCTGTCAATATGCGTCTGTGGGCCCTTGCCTCTTGATCTTTCCAAATGCCCTTACGTATCAGGACCTGTGTCCATATGTCTATGTGGGCCTTTGCCTCATGTTCTCTCCAGTTGTGCTTTCGCGATCAGGACCTGTATTCTCCCTCAACAAAACATGCTTTGAGGGCTCTTGCTTGCTTGCTTGCTTGCTTGCAGAGAATCCTGCTGGCGGAAGCGCATGTGCTGCCCAGTGGCCCTTATGCTACGGACCATCCTGCTATTTGTGTTTCAAAGCTTGCCTTGATCGCTTATCTTATTGGCCATGAGTGGTGCTTGGCTGGAGTATCGGAATGGCCCCCGAATTCCAAGCTCAGGGATGCACTCAACTGACGCGGCGGCCTCAGCCTAAAGAAAATACACATGCATTGACAAGGTAACACGCTGGTTTGTCATCAAGACACCAACGCACACTATCCGCAACTTCGACTTTCCTGCAAAGCGGGAGCGGTGACTGATTTGTTCTATTAATGTTAAAGGGAGAACCACGTAGGCAACTGTGTCCACGTGAGTTCTGAACTGCTCCCCGCACACTCAACTCCTCTCCGAAACCTGAAATAACTTCGAAAGCCTTGGTGTATTGGAACTCAGGCCTCCTGAGTCATAATCCTAATTGCATTTGGAAACATGGAGACACTTCTCCGATGGAACCCCAAAGTCTTTTCCCATGATGAGAGCTGGAATGCTCGCAGTGGCCGTTTACTTGCTCAGGTCCGGCCGCCGGCCTCAACCACATCTTATTACTTGCTTATGTTCCTTAATCTAAGAAAGCCCAATCGGTCTCTTTTGCTTCTTCTAGCGAAACAGGCGGGGTCAGCTTCAGGCTGCACAACTGGATCTGTATGCATCACGCCTACGCGGCGTGAGACAGGACGAACCGTCGCCAGGTGGCCCAACAAAGGATCTAAGCGCCAAACAACAAACCGACACCGACAACAGGGTGGGTGGGCAGGAGAAAAAAGCTACAAGTTTGAGAGCTCAGATGCTGCAGCATGAGTCAATAATTATTGCTCCGCTTAGATGCTTAATCTGAAGAAGCTCCGTCGGTCTATTTTCTCTAGCAAAGAGGCGGAGCCCGCTTTAGGCAGTACAAAAGCTGGGTCTGTATATACAACGCCAACGCGGCGTAAGACAGGACAAATCATTCTTCCCCTTCGAAGATCCGTTTTTCAAGTACCTCTACTACAGAAATCAACGTCTTCTGAATTCTCATCTCCGAAATTCATCCCCACACGGAAAGAAATTTAGAACGGGCGGAAAATCTCCGTTTTTCGACAACCTCTACGATGGAAATCGACGTTGAAAAGCCCCTAGAATCTTTCGAGAAAGCATTCCAACATGGAAGGCTTGCTGAGAGTGGGTAATGCGTTGTAGCTTCGTGGCTGCTGCAAAACTGGACTGCTATGGAGATGTTTCGGTGTCTTCTTGTCCGTGTGGATGGCCGAGCGGCTAAGACTTATGTTAAGGCAAATTGAAAACATTTCCGGCTTTCCCAGGGTTAGAAGGCGGTTTGAGAATCCCAAATTTTCTCAAGTGCTTAGTTTCTTCGTTTTCGATACTGTAATCTGTCTAATGCCGATGATAACCCCTTTGTCACCCAAATAAATAGAGAGCAAGGGGGAGTAACTCGATAGCACCAATTGTTTGAAGCATCTTCTCTTGTCAACAACTTGGCTTTGTCCCTCCGCTGGCCTTTCCTAGTGTGAAGTCAGACAAGAGGCAACTCGACAGCACAAGATCTTATCAAGCATTCCAATGTTTTTGTTATGACATGTTTACGGTAGCCCTTGCGCTCTTCAAACAAGCACAGCAGGGGCGGGTCAGTGGCACCTGATGAAAAGAGGCGATGCGATATCACCAAATTTTGTGGCGTTGTCCAACCCTGGCTTATCCTAGAGTACATGACTTTCGTATTTGATATTTTTAAATATGTCAATGGAACCCCGTCAAGAAAGTGGTAAGATGGCCAAAATTGCGAATAAATCGTCACGTAAATTTACATAACAATTTATTAAGATGTGTTTGGGACTTATGACCCCCTGTACATACCCGCAGAATCCTTTCTCATTGAGCTTGATTAGTTATAGCGGGAGCACAATTTTTGATAAAACATCGATGAAATTTTTAGGACGCTCGGCACGCCGATTGTGAAGGCAAAAATGCACCACACGCTCAACGCAATTTTATTTAAAATTTTTTAGGATGTTCTGCATGGAAGCGCGTTTTTCCAGGAGGTTTTAGTCAGGGCCTGTGGATTTCAAAAGCAATTATTTCTTGGCCCGGCGCGTGTTTTCTTACGCCTTCTCTGAAGTCCAGACTCCGCTGTCATATTCGCAATATGCGCCTGTCTCCGTCAGAGGAATAGAGAAAAAAGAGGAACTGCAGCTCCGAAGGAGTTGGAGCACTTGTAATCTGCCAGTCATCTCTGAGAGCCACTTTGCTGCAACACAGCACCGGCTGCGGCAAGTCCTAACTCACGATAGGAATCTGCTGCAGCGCCAGACACAGCCTTAACAGAACAGAGGATATGGAAACAGGACGGAAGAACCTTACGCGGCGCATGCGCAGGAGCGGAAGCGCAATTTTTGACGAAAAGAAGACGTTTAAGTCTTAAACCCAGAATTTATAAGTTATAAACTGAAAAAACGCAAAAACTTTCAAGACGTCTTGAATAAAAACGCGATTTTTTAAAAAATCAGGCGGAGCAACGACCTTCTTGCAGTTTGTTTGCTAAAAAATCGCCGCAAGAGCGTGATTTTTCAGGCCAATACAAGCGCTTCGTAAACATTTAAAACTCCGCAATAAGTGTGGAGAACAGATCTAAGTGCAGCGTCTACTTCTTTCTACGGCCACAACCAAAGCTGTGTTCGAGGATACGGCAATTTAGGTGAACATAAAAGCTGCCTAAGTCTGAACATCTGTGTTTCACAGTTCAAGCGCAAAAAACTTTGCAATCTCCAACGGCCAAGAGGCTGCCTAAAGATTTTGACAGACACAGCCAAAGCTGCGCAGAGAACTTTGCAAAGTTTAAACCTTTGAAATCTCCGCGCGTATCGCCTTGTTGTTGGGAATTAGTTGGTTTTTTATCTTGTAGTGCTGTTCCATGACAATGCCCATCGTTTAGGCAGAAACTGAAGTGCCAGTTAATCAAATCAAACTTGGCAAAGGTGGAACAGGTTCAGCCACGGATGCCTCAAGTTCAACCGCAGGGAAGCAGCATCAAGTTCACAGACTCTTCCGCAGGGTGTGTACAGTTGCAGAACTCCTCTGTCTAAAGTTGACTTATTGCTGGCGCTAAGGTCCGCTGTAGACCTGCGTGTCTGGCGACGAGAAATGTTGTTGCACTTCATTCAAGCCGGTTTCTTTCAGCTTATGGGTTGGAAGACCTCTTCAAAGAAGGACGTTCCGTTTTCCAGGCGCTATCATTCGGCATCAGCCACGCAAGGTCTCCAGAGCTCATCCCTCCAACTGTTTAAGGCCCAGGAATTGAAGGCTCGGGATGCAAACTTTAAAGATTTTTGGGATGTTCAGAGTTTGGGTTTTGGAGTTAGAGCTTTGGGAAGTTTCGGACTTCAATTTTCGAGGGGGAGAGAAATTGTGCTGTAGAGTTTTGGGCCCTTTGGGGTGTGGGCTCAGGGTGAAGGAATGTCCTGGAGACTGACTGGTGCCACTCTAAGCCCTGAGCCCTCCACCCTAACCCTAAATCCCAAACCCTAAACCCTAAATCCTGCCCAAGGCTTCTACATAGTTCTTTTCTTGTGCTTGAAATGAAATGTATGGCAAGTGATTATGATATACCTCTAAGGCTCTGAACCTGCCGCCTTGCTTAGATGGTTGTAGGGGTCTACAGATCTTCTGATGAGTTCTTGAAAGAGAGTTGCCTGTCCAAGCGTCCACGCAGAATGCTCCTGCCATATGCGCAGGGTGGGTCTGACGCCTACCAGCGTTCTCAAAGTTAAAAAGTTACTGGCAGTGCGGCGCGTTGTATTTTAGGGGCTTTCTCCTCTTCGCACGGCATTCCAACCAGAAGGTGTTGGCAATCTTACCCCTCTTCAGTCGAGTTGTGCAGGCTTACATTCTGTACTCGCTGACGGCTGGGGTCCCAGCGTTCAATCAAGCCGGTATCTGACCCCATCGCGCTTCTGGCTGCCATCTCCTATAGCCGTTGCGCAAATTCCCATGTTGCCACGCGTCTGCGCCACTGCATGGTGGGATCTACGGGCCGCAAAGCCACGACCTTGCAACGTACGATTCCGAAGATGCAGCGCCTGCAACTGCTCTGCACTAATGACAACAGCTGCTTAGGGTTGAGGGTTTAGGGGGTTTAAGGTTTCAGGGTTTAGGGAACTTACTGATAGTCAGGGTTACTGATGATCAGGAAGGAGTGAAGGAATGTAATGTTGGCTATTGCACTGGATGGATCCGTTCCTCCATCCTCCATTACTCCTAAACCCTCAAGCCCTAAACCCTAAATCCTAAACTGCGAGTTGGTCTACGACCCCTACATTGAGCATCAAGGCCAAAACAAAAAGTAATTGCAAATTGTACCAAGCATGGAACCGAGAAACGGCTTGCCTTCGCAAGCGCCATCGGCAAACATCAGAAAGGTGCGATTACTTCGCTATGAAAAAGCTCCAGTGGCCTGGCGTCTGATTGCCTCATCCAAAAAAACATGCAAAGTTTTGACAACAGCAGTGCTGGGCAGTCTCTAAAAGCAAACCCTCGGAGAAAGATGTTCTCATTGGTTCGCACGGAAAGTCCGTCTTCCTTCTCTTAGTGAGGATGTGTCAAACATCTTGATGAATCGCCTGCTAGCATCGTCCGAAAACCAAAGCTTGATCTTGTCGATCTTGATTTTTTCCAGATGCTGTGGTTTAAGTGGATACGTGATGCCCAGGTTGTTTGTTGTCTTGATAACAACGGAACTTGTCATTTGATCATCTAGGCTGGAGGTGAGAAGCTGGCGATGACAAAGCCTGGCAACGCACTCGAACTTAGCTGATCCAGCAAGCGACACAAGCAGTTAAAGCAAAGTCGTTAGTAGCATTCCTTGCCATGGCACTTTCACGATTTCCGGCATTCTTGGTCTTTCTACGCATGGGTTTCACGGCATTGAGCATTGTTTTTGTGGGACCTCTTTTATGGAGGGAAAGCCTTGTCGGCCCCTTCTAGGATCGGAAAGTATGGAATGATGGAGCACCCAGATTTTGACTTGGTTTTTGCTGCTTGTCCAGCATGGATGCATAATGTGGATCTTTGAGTATGTGGCAAAACCTACGAATATTTGCATTTTTTAAGAAAGTCTTGATTTTTTCTCAAAAAATCCCACAAAGAATGCAGAACAAAAAAGACATGCCTGACATGTTTTTGCGTGAGTTGACGTACGCAGAGGCTTGTTCGCTTCTGTCTATGCGAGCCATTTATTCGGTCATGGACTTGCAAGTCCGCTGCTTCAAGCGAGGAAGAGGCGAGTTGCATGTTATGGCAAGCACCTGCTGTAAGCTTTTGCAGTGAGAGCTTTCACTCCTGGCGTACCGCTACATTTGCCCTGATGTCACCGCTTCGTCTTTGTCTCACTCATCTTCTGGAGATCTTCTGTCTAGTAAAACATCAGCGCGTTTTGCAGCAGAAAAGGCCGGTGAGGGTTCCTGATAGTCCACAATGTGAGAGAGACCCAGCCTACGCAGCCACAGCTTGCAACTCTAAGAAAAGCTGTCCGACTCTTTCTCGCTTAAATTGTTTTGGACAAGCTGTGGCAAACTGGCATATTTGTTGTCAATTATGGGCGCTCCAGCATCTTGAAGACTCTGCTGTTGCCGTAGGCTTAGAACGCTTCTTCGCAACTCTAGACTTGGAGAAACGGCAAACTTTCTGATTCTGGATGCGGCGCATCTGGAGTTGGAACGTCTAGAACTTTGATGTATTCTGGAAATGTTGATTGCCGCTATCTATCAGCCTTATGCCTCTGCGCAGAGGTTCTTAGACATAAGCTGGTTGACTGGGAGCAATCGAGCAGACGCGCCAAGAGTTTACGGAAGATGTGGTTGCACTTGCTCTTGAAATATTGTTTGTTTTTTGCCATACTTTTATTGCACTGCTGCATGCCGGAGAAACCTTAAAGTGCTCGCTAGACTGGCCAGCAGGTCGGACGGAAAGGACGGATTGCAGGGAGAAGCTGAAGATTGAGTCAGCCAACTTATAAGCAGCTTACAATAGTCTTGTTGGAACGCATGCGCCACAGGCAGCTAAAGAAGGTGGAGCAAGAAGAAAGTCTCAATCGCGACAGACGCTTGCTTGCCAAAGTGGAAAACGATTAAACTCAAGTACGTGGTTGCCAGACACTTTGGTGTCTGGCAAAAACGACAAATGCCAGTTCTTCTCTGAGGCAACCTTTCTCCAGACTCCAAGAATCTTAAGTCCAAGTGCAGGGGGTCTTCTGCTTATAGAAGGTTTATAGTGACTTTATAAGCAGCTTACAAAAGGTTTGCAGTGGGGGAGGGGGAGATGGGGTTTAAGATAGAATTGCAGCAAGTGGGCATGGATGCGTTTACAGGGGAGGGGAGGATGGGGGTTAAGTCTGTGGGAGGCGTATAAAAGGGTTGGAGCCCGGATGCTCTAGTCACCCTATTCTCTTGGAACACAAATAATTATGGTTTGGGCATGGATGCTCTAGTCTCTTGGAACACAGGTTTGGGCATGGATGCTCTAGTCACCGTATTCTCTTGGAATACGACGGAATTGTGGCTTGGACATGGACGCTCTAGTCACCGTGAATTATGGTTTGGACTGGATGCTCTAGTCACCGTATTCTCTTGAAACAAACGGAATTATGGTTTGGGCATGGATTGGATTGGATGCTGTCGTCACCGTACCTTCGAACGAACGGAATGTGGATTGGCATGGATGCTCTAGTCACCGTGTTCTCTTAGAACACAAACGGAAATATGGTTTGGGCATGCTCTAGTCACTGTATTCTTTGGAACACAAACAAAATTGTGGCTGGGGCATGGATGCTGTGGTCTTGGAACAGGATAAATGCTAGTTCACCCGTAATGCTCTTGGAAAAAGACGGAATTGGGGTATGGGCATGGATGCTCCAGTCACTGTACAACGTCTTAAAGGAGCTAAATACAGCTTTACTGGCCCTTCGATACTAAATGAGACCTGCCTGTAGAAGGCTTCTTAGGCAAGAGTTTTTCCACTTGGTTGCTTCTTCCACCTCGAGCAGGTCCAGGAAGATTGAAAGGATCCTACAACTCGAAGTCAGGGCAAGGCAGCGCTTCGCATGCTTGGCCCCTTGTTACTGGCATTGGGTGATGTTTTTATCGACATCCCACATAAGGGTCTTATTCCACCATTCGCCCATGCTTGCGCGTATGTTCGTTAACCAAATTATTGGTTCCATCAGTCTCTGAAGTCACTGCAATATGTCTCGGTCATAACCAAGCGAATCGACTTGGAAAAGCTGCGAGAGTAATGCGATACGGAAGGGGTTGCCGCAGACTCTGATGAAGGAAGCTGTCTCGGATGCTCGCGTTAGGGATAGGTGTTCGGATAAATGCAGTGTTCGGCGTATACATGCCATTTCGAGAGGTGTTGGTCTGGAAGCTACGCGTACTTCTTCTCAATGTGAAAAGACTAAGAATGACGCTGTGCTTGGCCAGGTTGCTAAAAGTCGCATTTCGGAGCTTCTGTCGCTGCTTGCAAGTGCATGCTCTGGGAAGCGTAGGAGATGTGCTGACAACAATCTGGGTGAGCGGAAGCGTGCAGTTCAGCGCAGTCATGGAGCCGCGTGTTGATGTCAACAACTTCCATCGCTGCCCTAATCTAATCCTGCCGTGCTCTCGCTGGCAGGCGGAATTTGGGTTGCTGAGGATGCCAGATTCACGTCACTGCCTTCTGCGGATTCCGTGCTGCTGGATCCGCATGTTTTGCATAGCACGCAAACCTGGTGCGGTGATCGTATCATACTCGTGGCTTATGCTGTGCGGCACATGCATCTACTCAAGCCTGATGAGACGCGGCTGCTGGAATCATGTGAATTCTCAGTGCGTTATGAGGATTCGTGAGGCTGCGCTCGTGCGTCAGTATCTGGACTGGTATCTGACGCGCAACTAGGATCCTACACGTCAGCCAAGCTCTGCCCAAGAAGGGTCCGAGACCCTTCAAGCCCCAGAGGTGGTCAGGGTTCATGACAACAATTTAGAAAAGATGTTGCTTCTATGCTAGTTGAAAATAGTGCTGCTCTTCTGAATTGTTGTTATGGACTGAGTCATTTCAATATGCACAAGCGAATGGGGTTGGTGATCATGGCTGTAGAAAAACCTGCCTCTGCTCGCTTGTGGGCAGATTATGATAGCGGTTGTGCGTGCGACGTCACCACTCTTCTTACATGCTTGCTCAATGTCTTTGAGCGCCTGTTCTATGACTGCGAGGGAACTATGTCCTTGAATATGTCCCAAGGGCTTAGCTAGTCGAGAGCCCAACAGCAGCCCCAAAGCATTAAAAGGAATGTGCAAGCCTTTGGTGAGTCATCATGAGCAACCCAAGACCAATACTTGCAGGAAAGGTGACAGCCTATGGGAAGTTGGTGTTTTCCTAGGCAAGACAGTTCTTACGGGAATGCAAAGTGAAGTTCGTGTCTCTCGAAGTGCAAAGCGTCTGGCTGATGACTGGCAGATCAAGCAAAGTGTTCTCACGACGAAAAGTGATCCCAAGAAGAGTTACTTGCTGGCCCAGGACCAGATGAAGCAGACTCTGATCCCAGGACCAGATGAAGCAGGTTCTGACCCACCAAGTTCGGAGAAACATGAGAGTCAAAGAAATGCAGCAGGAATTGGCTCCAGCTCATCTACTTCAACAGAATTGCGTCCGTCTATGGAAGATGTTGCAGTTGAAGCTGAGGATACAGTTATGCCAGAATCTGCTCATCCTGCCGTCCCCAGAAGAGAAGAGACCAGTCTTTGAACAAAGTCCAAGAACTCCAAAAGCTCCAAGGAGAGAACTACGTCCGCCATTTTTCGTAGGACAAGTGAAAGCTGAAGAAGCATTTTCTCACACTACAACAAAGTTTGTGATTGACTGGAGATGGCGTGAAGTCTCAGGAACAAAACAGTGGGTTCGACGTGCGAGATTGTTGCGCGCGAATATCGTATGACTGATGGGAGAACAGATTGTTTTTCACCCGCTACAAGTTCTTCAATCCTGAAGCTTCTGCCAGTCATGGCAGTGAACGCCAAGAAGTCTCTGGTAACACTTGATTTCAATTTCAAAAATGCATTTCTCTTGGTTGATCAGATTGAGTTGGTTGCGTGTGGATTTCAGGCAGAGTTAATTTAATTGAGCTGATGGGAATTTGTCAGGAAGACGCAAAGAAGTTTGCTTGCCAGGACAGCGAAACGCAGCAGCGCTTTGGGCTAACCATCTAGCCAATGATTTGGTTGGCTGACTTTCAGTCGATGTCCGTTGGCGCCTAGCATGTACAAGGGCAAGAATGGTGCATTGTTGTCTGTTCATGTGGATGATGTGCAAGGAATGGGGAAAGAACATTGTCTTAGGAATTTGGTTACAGCGCTCAAGAAGACGTACACTGTTTCGCTGGAAGGACCGTTTCTACTCGCTGCAGATTATGTTCGTGGTTACAGCCTTGACACAATCAAGTTTCTCAAGAGGAAGTTCTCATACTTCAATCACAAGCTCTCAATTTGCATTGATCCCAAGTGTATCCAGAAGCTTGAAGAGTTGTTTTGTCTTACGCGCAGGAAACCAAAAGCTGCTCCTTGCGGAAACGACGTACTGAAGGTTGATCCAAATCCAGTATACCTTGATGCTGAAGATCACAAGAAGTACAGAACTGCAATTGGCATCTTGTTGTACATCTCAGGAGATCGGCCTGATATTCAGTTTACAGTCAATGTGTTGAGCAGTGGTATTGACAGCTCCCGCGAAGAGACAACAAAAGTTGCCTTTCTCTCAGCTGCCCCCGGCCGACTGCCCGGACCCTGCTGAACCACAGAGCGCACCATCGGCAAGCGTGCCATTGGAAGCACAAGAACCTAGAAGAGGCAGAAGCGCAACTGCCCAGCCCGTGTGTTCTTCGCCGCCTGATGATGAGGAGATGGAAACGGACGTCAAGGAGCCATGGGCCCCACGATTATTTAGGGAACTCAGCCGACAGCCACAACTTCCTCCAATGGATCCGCCGGGCTCGGCGCACTCGCGCCAAGGTACTCCAACCGTTGATCCCACCCCTGCAGAAGCGGCTGGAATCGCGCGCACGAAGCGGTTGCACAGGTTTGACAGGCCCATGCCTGATGAAGATCGCAGTAAGAGCGGGCAAAAGAAGCGGCAAAATGTCACTGCCTCTCAGCTCCCGGATGCCAAGATATATCCATGGTACGTGGAGAAACACCAGTTGAATGAATTCTCCCGGGCAGCCGCCCTGCAGGATTGTGTCATCACGGACCTGGCCGCCAATCAGATCGAGCTAGGTAATGAGCATGCCCCGGCCCCTTTCTGGTCTTCCCGCAGCAAGTACTGGAGGGCCCGGATCGGGGAAGGCCCCAGCTGCCGAGCACCCCGTGCTACCTATTGAGAAATCACAGGGCAGCAGACCGACAAGAAAATAATCCTGATCAACTGTGACCAGTCACGCATCGAACTCTCCACGGATGGGAGCGTGAGCCAAACTAGAGCTGCTCTGCAGTCTATCATCGGCAATGTGCAAACTCCGGTACATGTCGCCATCCTTGGTGTGCCCAGCCGCCCAGGCTCTGAAGGCCAGCGCACGGGCATGGATGTAGATGATGCTGAGCCTAGCACATAGCCAGGTAGAACTCCCTACTTGCATCTATCCCTGGTACTGTGGCGGTGCCGGGCCCTAGAGCAAGCCTGGGCGTGGGGAGGGCACAAGTGGCGGGCGATTGGACAGGGGGTCAGATCGAGGGCGCCCGTCCAACTTGCTGTCCACTTGTTCCCTCTGACCGTCTAGATTGGGCAAACACTACGACCAGCAAGTCCTTACCCACTGTGCGAAGCTTGCGTCTTGCCTTATCACGTAGTTCTGAGGGTGCGTTGGTTAGTTAGCGTGCAGTTCCGGGAAGTGGAGATGCTGGCCTGGCCTGAGTCCCTTTTCCGAAGGCGTAGCTTGCAGTTCCAACATCCAAGCATGTACAGGCCAATCTTGATGTTGAAGAGCGTAGTTGTGATTGAATGTTTCACCTGTTAATGACTGAAGTGGAGGGCTTTCTTGTTTTTTGTTTTGGGTTCTTGGTGTTTGCTGTTTTGTTTGGTGGTCGTCTGTGCCTTTGGTTTGGCCCTCACTTGCTTCTGGCGATGATTGCTTCACTGTCGTGTTGTAATTCTTACGTAGTTCTTTTGATGTGCCAAAATCAGTTGTTCGACAGGAACTCTGTGCTTGGCCATAATTCGGGACTGGGGCCGCAAGGCTCAGGCTTGCTTGTTTATGATTACCGGCCATCGATACGTGTGCTTGCTCACTTTTGTTTAGGGAGAATCTCATTACTGC
>CAJNIZ010046796.1:0-38849 GCA_905231905.1 Symbiodinium pilosum | reverse complement strand
TGATGCTGGTGGCTAGAGATCAAAATTTTTAGAACTTTCATGTTCCTATTTAGAAAAACTGTGAACATGCACTTGAGTTTTCCATGCATGGCTCTTGAGTGATTTGATATTCGGCTTCATGTTGCCACTACATCTCAAGTTTTGAGAGGTCAAGAGTTTTTTTCCCAACCACCCACCCACACCAGCGGAGATAGACGGGCATGCTTCATGTTGAGTCCATCACGTGTGACTGGCGCTGCCGTCCGAGTGTGGCAAACATACCATGTGCCAAAACCGACTCATACCCCCACCGACTTATACCGTCTTGCTTCAGCTTTGAAAAAGACCAAGTGTCCGAGTGTGCTTGCGTCCGAGTATTGCGTGATTGAATTTTAATACGAATCCCAAAAAATATTTGGAGATTGTGACCTCCAATATTTATCTTGGAGGATTTGATTGAATATACATTTTGAGTAAGTGCCGCACATTACCTTTATGAGATTGAATATTGCATGCGGTCCACAAGGCAAATAAATCAAAGGACGTCCCATGCAATATTCATGGCGCTCTGATTGCAGGACATTTCGGAGAAAATTTTGAACCGCCAGTGCACTTATGCTACTCGATTGGTAGAAAGCATTTGAAAAATAACGCAGAACATGCTTGAAGTATTGCGCCGTTTGCAAGTCCCAGATAGGATTTACAGGTTGAGCAAGGACGTCTATGCGAATCTTCAGTTTAAAGTGAGATCTGGTGATAAAGAGTCGGAATGGAGGTTCCAAAATTCTGGCAGTAGACAAGGATGTCCTTTGTCACCATATTTGTTTGTGCTAATTATGGGGGCCTTGGTTGCAAACATCAGAAGGGAACTATGCACACTTAGGCAACTTCAGCCGATAGATGGTCTCTACTTTTCCGAAAATTCTCCGAAATCTACTTTGCAGACGACACGCTTATATTTGGCGCCAATATTCAATGCATGAATAAACTGTTATATGCCATTGAAAACCACAGTGCATAGTATGGGCTGAAAAAAATATGGGAACTGTGTGAATCTTACAGCAAACCAGAGGACATCATGTGCACGCTTTTCTTGAATTGGCCCAGCCGCAGGAAGAGTAGTCCCAAGGCCACGGTCAGCCACATACGTAGGTACATTATCGACGGACACGTTCGACAACAAAGCCAAGATTGCTAATCGGTTAGGTGATTGTATAGCGACGTGCAATCGGCTAAAAGTTTTTGGACAAAAGCTAACACATCTAACAAAGGGAAAATTCAAGTTTTCAATGCAATTATAAGGTCGAAAGTGTTATTTGGGCTTGAGTGTATACAGTTGACGGGTGCTGAAATTTCAAAACTGAACGCGTTTCAAAACAAAAGCCTTCAACGTATTCCTGGCAAGCCTCCCACGTTTCTGGATAGAGTGCAAACAAATGAGCGTGTGTATCGGGAAATACGCCAAACGTATCAATGCAAGTTTGAACATTTCGGTGAAACATGGAGGAAGCCTAAATTGAAACTTTTTGGTCACATCCTAAGATCATCAAGCTCAGACCCGTTAAACCAAATAATGCTTCACGCAGACAATATACGACCTAGGGCAGTTTTGACAAGGAGAATGGGTCGCCCAAGTTTGATTGGCTGTTGGAGACATATGCTGATGCATATAAGCGCATGGAAAGATCCATCGACGTGTTCGATCCTAAGAATTTTGCACATATGGAGACGGTCAAACGACAGGCTATTCAATGCTGGCCAACCAAGGCTTTCAGCCTTCTCCAGGTAATACGTGAGGTAATCCTATCACAAGTGGCGTGGTGCTTTGTTTGAGTCACATGCATGTACATAGTTCTTGGCCTCTGAAGTTCACCCTGCCCGGTTCTGGAGGGAGCTCGCAGTGCTCGGTACAAAAAGACTGCAAATAACACTATTCTGAATTAAATGACAGGATTTCTACGAATGGCAGGTAGCTTTCTGGCAGGAGTTTTTGCAGTTCGCAGAAACTTGGAGATTGAACAAACATAGCAAATTGCAACATGGTCTTTGCAATGGGATTCCAATATCATCCTCAGGTTGCCCTTCCGTGTTGACATAAAACTTGATCAAAAACGACCAACATGTGATCAAGTAAGTTCACTTTCCAAATTTGGAGCACTGAACTGCATCGGCCGTGTTGAAAGTGTGTTAGCAGGCTTTCGGCTCAATTCATCATTGTTTACGAACCATTCAAGCTGTTTGCACAAGCCGTTGGTTGCAAGAATTGTTTTTAGCACCACTTCTATGTTCTCATTGTGTATAATGTTGCAGAAACCATTTGCACGTAGATACAGCTGGTTGTGTCGCCCTGGGCTACCTCAGGTTTTCCGGGCCTATGGCGCTCCAACTCCCTCAGGAATGTCGCCTGATGCACATGTTTATACATCTTGATTACATGCTAGCGCAAACATCGCACAATGTTTTTTTTGCAGGCTATTCCGCGACAACTTCCAATTGCCCCAATTGCACGAGGCCACGCACTTGTCATTGGGAGCGAAACGTGTGTAATAAATCCCCAAACCTTTTTGGTCATTGCGGAGGTGAGAGCCTTGAACCGGGTTTTATTCGGAGTTCAGGCGCGCGTTGGATTGCATGTTAGGATGGCGTGAGTTGAGCGTTGAGCTGGACAGGCTCGAAGCAAGCGACGTTTGATGGACGAGCTTGGCGCCCATGTGTATGCATTCCACTGCATAATCGGTTCCCCGATCATTCCGTGTGTGTTGTATAGCGGTTCCATTAATGACACACATTTTGTGTTTTGGCAACACTCATTGTCCGTACTTCGCTTGTTCCACCCCTTCTGATTGTTTTGTTTTGTTTTGTTCGTGCAAATGCTTGCCTAACACATTGTCAACTTTTCTTGCATGTGTCCGAGATGATGCACTTTGATGTTTGCCAAACTGAAAGGAATCAGTGGAGACAATTTTGCTAGCTTGCGTTGGCGGTGTTGCAGCCTCAGTGTGACAAACTTCGTTTTGAACATGCAACTGCAAATTTGTTGGTCGCTCAATGACATAGTTTTTGAGGTCTCATGTCGGTTGGCCGCCAGACGGGTTGGTCACAAAGGCTCTCAAGCAGTGAGGCGCCGCATTCAGCTGCGAAATCTTGCAGCCAAGCAAGGCCGCGCGCGTCGAGTCGCTCGATCAGCTGGCCTTTTGGGCAACATCAAGGACCCTGCAACTCCTACGTTCCGCGTTGTTTTGGCATTGCTGTGACTGTTGTGACTGCAGGATTTTTTTGCCAAGAATTTGGCAAGTGACGGAGGCCAGCATTTTTGTGAATCAAGTTCTGTGCAAGTTGTGAAACACATCATCTTTGAGGCAAGAGCAATGGCAACCCAGATGCAGTTTCCAAGCTTAGCTAATCTTCCCTCGCGTGGAATTGGGATTTTAGTTTTTGTAAGAGCCTAGTCCAAGGTTCGAATCCGGGTGAGTTCCGGAATGTCGTCTGCACCTCAGTATTTGTCATGCACTTGCATGTTGGTTGTACGATCGACGTCCTTTTGCGCATGAGTCCAGGATTGGGCAGCCATTCTGCGGTGAGTACGAGGACCCAACTGGTTTTTGGAACACATAACTGCTTGTGAGCTGGGCACGTAAGCTTTTGTGACATGAGACAATGCAAGGGAGATCTCAAATTGAAGGGGTGCGTGGCAACAGCTTCTGGAATGACCATGTGCGTAGGTTGAAGGAGTTCATCTGTATGAAGGTGAGAAGTGCAAGAGGTTGCACAAGTCATATATCTTTGGCAAATCCATGTCAATGTTGTAAAAGGCTCAACTGAAGCATCAGGAGCAGGATCAGCAGTGCAACGGGCGACCGGTGTACATGAAACTTGGGCTTCCAGCCAACAGCCAGGCCTCATGTGTAGCACACGTCATCAGTGGCTTATTGGCACGCGCATCCGTTTCAGGCCGTTTATTTACTTTACAATGAAGCCAATCAGTGGGCATGAGACTTGGGATCCCCCAGCACTTCCAGACAAGAGATTTCAACTTGATTGAGGCATTTACACCACATGCAGACGGACGGCCTGATGGGTGGGCATTTGTTACAGATCCAGTTCAGTGCTGAGTTTTTTTCCGAGTTATTGAAAGGAGCGCCAAAAAATGACAGAATGCCCCCAAATCCGTGAGATACTGGAGGCTCAAGATCCGCCGACGATCGCGGGCACCTTCAGCATTTGGGCACTCCCGAGATGTCTTGTACTTGTCGGAATCATCAACCGCTGACACGTGAGTGCTGGCCTAGCCAATAAAGAACAGCAATGATGCAACTCGGTAAGTCAGCGGAGGGCTGGCCCGCTCCCACAGTTTGCCACGGTGCTCTTGTGCGCAGCCTTTTTGGGACAGCAGATGGTTTCGCTTCTTCTAAGCGCTTCCTGTCATGCTCCAGAGACTTCAGATATCTTTTTAATTCGGCTTGGCGCTTTTGTTGAGCATGAATCTGCTCGCTGTGGCCTCACTCTGCTTTGTGCAGGGGCAGTTGCGGCTTCTTGCAGTGCTGCGAGAATCCTGGTTTCAAGTCTTGTAGTTGGAGTAATCCTCTTGGTTAGCTGCTGCTCCGTGATGCCTTGCTTGCCATCCTAGCAAGCGGCCATTCGGGAGTCTAATCCCAGTGCACTCCTGGGATCAAGTAGGGAAGACTCGGCCGCGCTCCATCGTTGAAATTGTCATTTTGGTGTTGATGAGTGACTTTCTTGGCCTGTTGTTCTTTGGTTGGTCCGATGGGTTCAACGGTCTTCGCGTGTTCTCGTACGATGGCAGGATGGTTCTGAATGGGTGCCCGACGCCACGCTCAAGCTGCAGGGGTCCCCAAAAAGAGCAAAGCAAACTTGAAGCGCCAACTTGTTTCTTTCACCTAGTTTTGCCATTTCGAGGCTCGGGCCGGGCCAGGAGGCCTTGAAGGAATCTGCGCTGGAGGCCGTCGAGGCCGGTGCTGAGGGTCCTCTCGACCTTTTGGCGCTCCTTGGATATGCCTTGAGGTAATTAAGCAGCCTTCCGGGTTGCAGGACGGGAATCAAAAAGCCATGATAGCATCACATGTGGTCTGGTTATGGCACGGACCTAGACCTCGAGGCTGCAAATCAGAAGTCACGGACATGCACGCATCAGGACATCGAGCAAGCAGAACCTCCACAGCCATCAACTGCCCAGATGACACTTCCAGACAAGGCCATGGAGGGCACACCAGTAAGCAGAACACAAGGCATTGGTGCAGGTGAAGAACCTGAGCTTCCTGCACTGGAAGTCACATTGGAAGGCATCCCAGCTTGGCACTAAGAGACTGCAATTATGGAGTTGTGGTCAGCAGGCAAGGTTCGCTGCACCACCCAGGCGCTGCCTTGTGAAGTGGCCACAAGGGCCGTCGGACCTGGAGAAGTCTGGGGCTTTCTTAGTGTCGCCGCTTTCTCTTTAATCTGATTCTGCTGATGCTGAGGAAGTTGTTGCCCAATCATCCAGGTGTGCGTCATTCCGGCACATTTACTGCTGGCTCCCTTTGTCCAGATCTTGTCACAGGGGTGTAGCGTGGTCGCGGTGTGGTAGGTTTGAGTTGTAGCAGGCAGAGGTGTTCTTCCGAACGGCCTCAGTGGCTACCCAAGCGATGCCCAGCCCTCCTGTCTCAGATTCAGACGCCGCCCTGAGCACCAAGGATACGTAATACTTAGAAATGCCATGCCGCCAAAGCGCTTTGAGGCCAGAGTTTTGGGTAGATCTTTCCAGGACGTGTTGTGCGTTGAGTTGTATTCAGCCATGTCCCGATCAACGGAAAGGGGACACTCATCGACCCTTGCAGGCTCACATCGAACTGCACGTGGGAAGCATTGATGAGGAGCTCAAACAGCAGATCTCAGCCCCCAACCTTTCGTGAGAGTTGTTGTCGATACGACTAGTTTTGTTGACTCTTCGCTTCAGCGATGCATCATACGCCACAAGCTGATCAGGATCCAGACGAACAGGGCATTGCCCACATGATGGAGCACGTTTGCTTCCTTGGCAGCCGAAAGCGTCAGTTGGCTCAGCTTTGAAGCACTTCGTTTTTGCTCTTCGCTCGTGATTTCCTCATCTAGGCGAGAGACTGATTGGCACTGGGTCTCGATCGAACGCTTTGACAGACTTCCAGAAGCTTGGCCGTGTTAGCCCTATTAACAACAACCTAAGTATTCCGCCTCAGGAAAAAGTCCTGCCGGGTCACTTGGTTGTTGCGTCTGGATGTCCGTGCTGAGAGCTGGGAAACGAGATAGTCTTAGCAACGCAATGGTGATAGTGACGGGTGTGTAAAACGACATAGCGAATGCCCAAAAACGATAACCCCGATTTTTGAACCGGGAACTCCATTCCAGTATTAAACTTGTACTACGATTTATTGAAGATCCAGCCGCCTCACGGGAATCTCGATTCCAGTGCAAAACTTGTACTACGAAGTAATAAAAAACATCTGGCTCATGGGAACATCGGTTCCAGTACTAAACTTGTATTACGATTCAATGAAAATGCAGCCGGCTCATGGGAACATCGATTCGAGATTCTGGCTTGCTCGGTTGTAC
The DNA here is from genome assembly GCA_905231905.1 of Symbiodinium pilosum. Classification (NCBI taxonomy): domain Eukaryota; class Dinophyceae; order Suessiales; family Symbiodiniaceae; genus Symbiodinium; species Symbiodinium pilosum. The sequence goes on along the minus strand of CAJNIZ010046796.1, from coordinate 32,285 downwards.
ATTCATTCTTCGAAGTACATTTGCCCTGTAAAATGATAGCGAATGCCCACAAACGATAACCCCAATCATAGAGGCCCACTTGGAAAGAAGGAATATTGGAGATTGCTCATATTGAATCGCAAGGCCTGCTGCTTGCTTTTGCATAGGAATTGTGTGTGACGAGAAGCAAGGCACACCATCTACCACATCCACGCGCCAGTGAAGATGGAGGATGGTCGCTCGATGTATCCTCTGGCTTTGGAGGCTTGAAACTTCGCATGGATGAGACTGCTAAGCAACTTGAAGCCGAACATGTGACTGCCAAACCTATGCTCCTTTTGGGGGCTCTGTCAGCGGACATGATGAGAGGTGTTGTAGTTCGTAAGCGTCGTTTAAACCGGCGGTGTGCAGCCCTTGCGGTTCCTTTCGGAGTTGCCCTTTGTCGTCTGGGTAAGTTCAGCCTTCGCTTTGACTTTGCACAGATGTCACGGGCAGGGGCGTGGTACAGGCTACATGATTTGCAGTCCTTGCGCAGCTGATTCACCAAACAGCGAAGTTGGAAGCAGCCTGCATTGTACACACGCAGAGGAAAACTTTTCCGTGGTTTGGAACAGTTCTGTATTAGCAAGTGTGGATTGGGTTGCGAGCATGTTGGCCCTGCAAAAAAAAACCAAAGTCCACAAGCAATGGCACACAGTCTAGCATGGAGTGCTTAGCTGCCCTGCTTTACATTTGAATCATGTCAAGCCAGACCCCAAAAGCCACACTCTTGGCAATAAATGGAGGCTCTGAACGAAATCGCCTTCGCCCCCGAGATGCTGAACCACCGCATTGAGAAGGAGCGCAAGGCCAGCTTCGTTGTTAGTGCAGCTGTCTGCTGTGTGCACCCTATCTTCACAGTGTCAGTGTCAGGAACATATTTTATCTTCATGTTCTGCAATTGAATCATGCTGGCAAACCTTCTTGCTGGAGCGTGTCTGGCAAAGGACATCAAAGAACGAATTCAAAGTGTGTACTGTTCGCAGCGAGTATTGAAAACGAGGTGTGGGTATCACTTTCAAGGGAGGTGTAAGGGATAAATAAAGATTTCAAAGCACGACGTCCATTACCTGGACCCTGCATCCTTCAACCGCACTCACTGTTCTTGATGGAACAGCTGCGCTGAAACAGCACGAATAGGCTTAGTATGTATGTCATCTGACCTCGCCACTCCACATGCCCAATCACGCTTCCGACGCCGCAGATCTGTCCTCGATTCCCTCTCTTGAAGGCAATCATGTATAAGTGAGCAGCACGTACACAACCTGTAAGGCGGTTCTGGCAGAGATGCAGCAGGTCAATGCCGGGGACCTGTCCCCCTCAGGCTCAACAAGCATGGATTTTCAGAAGCTTCTGTGTTCCCAAGGATATGGAATATCGCATAGAGACGTGGACGCTTTCGGGACTGCATGAGACTAACAAGCTGGGATCGCCCGGCGCCCAACAGCCCTGCACCGGCAAGCTTAGCTGTTGGTAAGATTGGAAGCGCCAAGAAAACGAGGCAATTTCCCATCGGAAAGGAGGAACAGATCAAGGCCTGGCAGCAGAAGGACGGCTGACAAGCTGAACACGGATTGCTCGTGTGTTTATGCGTCCCTGTTGGAGGACTTGCGGAACTTCCATGAGAAATGGTATTATCCCGGAAATGCAACGCTCTATGCCGGCATCCTAACAATAACAAGTGACAAGCCTGCAGGGAGGAACGCACCAGAATTCTGATGGGAGAAGCTGCTGAATTTGTCTAGGCACCATATGTTTCAGATCCTCAGACTGTGCTCCCTTTAAGGCGACTACCCACTGGCATGTGACAGATTGGTAAGATCCTGCACTCTGGTTTTGTGCCGAATGCAAGTGTGAGACATAAGGTGATGACATATCTTGCTCAGGCTTAAACGGATTTTTCTCATGGCAAGGTGGTGGGAGACTTGGATGAGTCGGAGATGATCGACGGCATCAAAAAGGCTTGGCAGAGTGGCCTCAAGCTGTAGGGGTATAGTAGGCTACGAAAACTTTTGTTTGTAGAATCCGTGAGGTGTTTGAGTCAGCTCAACCAAGGCACAAGCTGTTTCCTTGGCTTTTGCACCGGCCACAACCAGTGTTTCTTTTGTGAAGTGATCGGGCCATAAGGCCAGCACCCGACTCGGCCATTATGGACCCCGTGTGGGGCGAGGAGAGTAGCTCTGAAGATGATCCTCTCTATCATTCTCTATCAGACATTATCAGACTATCGGAAGTGAGCAATCTTTTCTTGAGCAGCCCAGTCGTTGATCAGGAGTCTGCGGACGCAAGATCCCTTTTCCGACGCCGCATTGCACGTTACCGACCGGAGCAGCTTCACAACTTCAGCCGGGAACTTGCACTTTGCTGGCTTGCGGTTAAGGAACTTAAGTTAAGTTAAGGTTTCCCCAAAACAGTAACTCAAATTGATTTCCTTAACAGCAACCCAGTGTAGTGCTTATGTAAGTAGAGGTAGCTGTTTAAACCGACGTTGTGATGTCGCTAACAGCAGTGCTTTTCGAGCGACAGTGGACAGGTCTGCCAATGATTGGCACCAATGATGTTTTCACAAAGGCACTTCCAGTAGCTGACGAGTTTGTGTCATGGATGTTGACAAGCATGCATGCATGTATCCGATATAAAGATTGACTCGCATTTATTTTTCCCTATTGCCATTGGCCTCAAGCCGGCCTGGCACTTGGCACCACCACCACGCGCGATCCGAACCAGGCTTGGTGCAGTGCTCGCATTTTTGAAGGCGGAAAAGGGTGAGACTTTGAGCATTTTGAACTTTTTCTTGCTGGAGGTGACCGACCGCAAAGATGGCGAAGATGATATACACCCACACGGATGAAGCGCCCATGTTGGCAACGTATTCTCTTCTGCCGATCATCCAGGCCAGTTGAGTCTTAGAGTTTCTCCTGTGCTTTGTGTTAGTGGACGGGATTTACATCCGCCAAGGCGATGGTGAGATCCTCCAACGTCAGGGTCGAGACTTCGGACATTTCTGTCGCAGCAAGGACGCAATGCACCTGAAAGCGCTGACAAGGAATCTCAAGCTATGCAAGGATCATTGCCTTGTTCCCGGAGAAATTGCGACCTCAACAGAGAATGCGGGACGCCCTGTCAGACCTTGGAAAGCTTTGTCAGAAGCCAGAGGCGTAACTGCTGCTTTCTAGTGTCATTTCGGGCGTTCGTAGAACATTTTCATACACAGCAGGCGAACATCATCAAGCTCCCCAACGTCAGCGCTTCCGTGCCGCAGCTGAAGGTCCGCTTCCCAGTGTCTCATTATGGATAGGACTGAACCTCATTTCAAATCCAGCAGGAAGCCATCAAAGAGCTTCAGGGTCAAGGATACGGCATCCCAGTGGCCAGCTAAGATTGATGCTGAAGAGCTTTGTCGGCAAGACAGGCCAGCCAGCCCAGGATTACCCAGAAGATCCAAAGGACGATGAGGAGAAAAAGGTTCAAGAAAAATACAAAAAGGCAGACTCCAGTTCAGCCTTGCGCCAAAACTTTCAATCCTGACCATGTCTTGTCAACCTTATTTGTAGTATTGCAGGTCCTTGGAAGTGCTGTAAATCCGGTCTTGCGTGAGGCGTGGACTTGAGTGACCCTCATTCTGATTTTAAAGCCTATGGAGTTGTTCTGCAGGGAAACTCTGACCGAAGGGCAGCAACAAGTGTGAAGAACTATGCCAAGAAGCATCCCCACAGGAGCGGCTCTGCAAAGACCGTGTGGCAGAGCCTCGTTTGCCTTGTGTCAGGATGGGCGCCTGGACTGCCGACTCCAAGACGCATGTTTCCTCCATGACTGAGGGTGGCTCCTGCGTGGTTTCAGTCTTAGCTGCCTCGCGTGACCTGCAGGTGACTTCTTTGGAAACGAGCAGTCAGTCACAATTGAGAGCGACACGGAAGTCCCAGGCTCAGAGGACACTGGTATGCAAGAAGCAAAGGATACTCTCCAAACCACTGCCGAGACCCGAGGTAAAGATCGTGTTTGAGTCAGACAGAGGGTCCACCACAACATTGAAGGCCCTGCGGCATGACTTAAGTTTTTGCCCGTTGTCAGCGCCGCCTGGAGGAGAAACTCGCGCTCGTGAAGGGTGAAATCATGGATGCAGCTGCCATGTCTACCGTGAAGCTCAGGGAGTATCTCGAGAAGGACCGAAATGGTGGATTTCAGTTGTGGAGGTGTCAGCGAATCTGCCTCGCCATGCAAGGAAATAGCTGATGCCAAGGCCAAGGATGTAATGTTGTCGCTGCACCTGAAGGCAACCATGATGAAGGCCCCCTCCAGGTGAAGATGTTGTATTTGAAGAGCGTGCGTTGCGGTGCTTGCATATCAGATCTCCGATCCGATTCTCTTCGGACACGTTGTGAACATCTACTTCAAGGACGTATTTGTGATTCGGAGCAAAATTCAAGATGTAGGGTTGAATCGCCTTTCTATTCCTGCACAAAGTGCTAGAAATCATTCGGTTGTGTTGCAGATGCTGCTTGCAGTGTTGGGACTTGTGGCGTGCATCAGTCCCTCCAAGGCAAAGTATGAGGAGGAGTTCAAAGCACTGGGTGTGAATCCGAACTTTGGCCTGGATGATCTCTACAAGTTGCCAAGCTTAATTTAGTGCCCGCTGTGAATATGGTAGTTGCTGCAGGAACCAGCTGATTGACATTCATGTGTTGAAATCTCCACCTCCGAGGAAGCTAGAGAAAAGCGAGAAAAAGGCTGAGATCGAAGCAGCCATCATGGACACCTATAAGGCACGAAGTCAAAACGTTACATGCGACGGCACGTCAGCCTGTGCCTTTAGGTCCAGCCCCGCCTGGCCATGGTGAACTCGGACAAGGGTTGCTGGGATTCAAGATGTCTACTGCGCAGTTCTGTTTGGGAGCCAAAAGTTTCCAAACGCTCAGGAATCACAAACTTGCACGTGTCCAGCAATGCCGCCTTGGTAGCAATATAGCCAGGAAGCGTCAGTGACTTCACAACTAAAGCCACGAGGTGATCATCGACGCCTCCATGCCAGCCATGATCAGGGATGGTGGCAAGATGTGGAACAAGGCGTGATCTTGAACGTCCATGCCAGGGAACGAAAAGTGAGAGTTCCTTTTGTCAGGACAACAAGCAGGAAGACACAAAATGCCTCATCCCAGACCGATGCTACGCAGGCGTTTTCCAAACGGTCATTGCGCCCCGGCTGGCAACATGAGTGCCTGCCAGAAATCCAGAAATCCTGAGAGTTCTTCACACGAGGACTTTTGCAAGAAGAGTGGAGCATTCAACCCGAGCACTATGGGCACTGAGCCTTGGCCGAAAGAGTTTCTGTCTTTGTTTCTGTCTCTAATTTTCAACAGCAAGCCCTCTTCAGGTCCCTAACGTTGGGCTCATGGCCCAGAAAGCAGAGGAGTGCGGAGACCCAGAGAAAGTCTTCTAGCACAGCTGAGCACAGCTGGCAAAGATAACTTCTGGGAAGGTATGGGTCTCACGACAAGACCTTCGAGATGAAGGAATCTGGCAGCGTCATCCTCTCAGAGAAACTGAGTCATGACCACTTTTGAAGTTGTTCCCGAATGCGGCAGGTCAAGGTCATCGACTCCTCAGGAAAGGTCTTGCTGGAGACCAAGGCAGATTTACAATTAATTGACCGAAAAACCCCACATGAGCTCTCACATGTGTAGCTTTAGTGGATCCGGATGATATAATTTCCAGATGGAGTCGCCGGCCAAAGCAAGAGAAATAAGTTAAATAAAGTCAGGAACAGGATAAGGAGAGGAGACGGCAATCGGCGATGAAGTGAAGAGCATGTTGCGTATGTTTATTAGAAGAAGGTACCTACCGAGCATTATATAAATATATACACAGATATACTTACACACGTATATATATATATACATATACATACACGTAACTACACATATGTAGCATAAGTTCCCAAGTGACGGCCACTGGTTTGAACCGTGCAAAACAGGTCTCAGGTTCCCCTTTGATTAAGTTCCCAAGTGACCGCCTCTGAACGCCTTAAAGTCAGCCTCAAGTCACTCTTTGAATAGGTTCCTACATGACAGCCTTTGGTTTGACCCTCCAAAGCCAGCACCAGCTCAGCTCACTTCTTTGAATAAGTTGCTGAGTGACCACCTTTGGTTTGAACCTTCCAAAGCCAGCCCCAAGTCAGTCTTTGAATAAGTTCCCAAGTGACTGCCTCCGGTTTGAACACCCCAAAATCATCCCCAAGTCACTCTTTGAACAAGTTCCCAAATGACCGCCTTTGGTTTTCGATCTAACCGTAAAGCGGAGAATCTCAAGGGTTAGGGCGAAATCGTCTAACCGTAAAAGCGGAGAATTTGAACGGTTGAGGCGAAAGAGTGTAAGCGTAAAAGTGAGCAATTTGAAGGTTTAGGGCGAAAGAGTCTAACCGTAAAAGCGGAGAATTTGAAGGATTAGTGCGAAAGAGTTTAACCGTAAAAGTTACATTTCTTAAGCATTAGCGTTTTTTGGAGCCTCCGAAAGACTATTTTAAAGGCGGTCTAGAAGAGGAGTTTAAAGGCGTGGAAGAGGAGTTTGAAGGCGATTTGGGGGCGTGTCTGAAATGCACAGGACAGGTCTACAAGAGCAGTTTAAGAGCGTGGGAGAGGAGTTCAAAGGCGATTTGGGCCGCGCCCGAAATTTTGCAAGATGGGTCTAGAGGAGGAGTTTACAGGCCTGGCAGAGGAGTTGAAAGGCGATTTGGGGCACGCCCGACATGTTGCATGATAGGTGTAGAATGGTCTAGAAGAGGAGTTTAAAGGTAACTCGAGCTTAAATTTGTTAAACATGAACGGAGCCAATTATGTAGCGATTTAAAGGTGAATTGGCGATTTTTGGGGTGCGCCCGACATGTTCGTCGCACCGGAAGCAGCAAGCGGTCGACGGGATCTAACGACTAGAAGCGCACAAAGAATGTGGGAAAAGAAGGCTAGGCATGTGTATCATGCGTTCAGGTGGGAGCTGGGGACATCTGGCGAGCCTGCCAGACCAAGGATGTGGCCATCAAGGAGACATTTTCGGTGCTGTGTGCTGCCTAAAGCTTCAAGATGAACATGAAAGGACTGGGTGAAGTTGGCCGTGACAAGGGCCAGGGCTTCGAGCACGCCTGCCATCTTCTGGCTGAACAAGGAGCAGTGGCACGAGAGTGTCATGGTCGGGCTGGTACTCTATGTGTTGCAGCCAGGACCGCGCACACGACGCACAGCTGCTTAAGAAGGTGAGAGGGGAGCTAAGCCACACACCGCAGACGCTGTTGATGATAAACTGCTAAGAGGTGGAAGCATACCTGAAAGACCACGACACTTCTGGTCTGGAGATCAGCATCAAGACGCCCGAGGAGGCACCGACCGTGGAACAACCAAAGGGCACTGCGAGTCTTGCTAGCAGAGGCCTGTCTTGAGTCTCTGCAGAGGGCAAAGGAGAGCAAGGCAGGGTTACATACAAGTCAAAGTAGCCTCGTCCAAGCTGCACGCGCACACACGCGGCATGCAGGACACCATTTCTGTCACAGGAGCCTCACTTTGAACTTGTCCTAAGCTTGTGCATCCTGCAAGATACACCCCAAAGGGCTTGTGAGGAAATGTGTTGCGAGACTACAACACAGACTTGTTCCCTATCCTGGAGCTCAATACCAGTGTGGGCTCCTCAGAGATGGAAAGCCGTCCTGCCCAAAAATGGTCATGCTGCTCATGCGAGATGAGGCCAAGATGCTCTCCATTGTGCCCATGCTTGCTGGAGGCGGTATGTACGTGTCTTGACCAGCAAATTCCAGCAGTCCTCCTTTTCATGCTCCCGGCGCTCCAGTCTGTGTATTCCGGCTCCAGCATGAAGGAGTGAAGTTCTAAGGAGACTGGTGCTGGAGGATCTGCACCGAAGCATGTGGAGCAGCATCTTGGTTCGACGGGATCAATTGCTGTACCTGTCGGGCATATGTTCTGATGTTTCTTTTGAGTGCAGGCCAACAGAATTCAGGCTAACAGCATTGGATGCTAGTTCGCTTACTGTACGCTTCCATTCCAAGTCATAAGAGCTGAAATCGATCACAGCAGAAGATAGCAGAAGCCTTTCTTCTTCAACAGAGGTTCGTGGAAGAAGGCCATCTGCGTCATTGCCTCGGCAATCCCAGGCCCAGATCTGATTATGCATCCGCAAACCTCCGGACCGGATGAGGTTGGGACTCCTTGGGTGAGTTCCTTGCACTGGAGCCTTCCCTCATGGACATTGGCACGAAGGGTGAGAACAAGAAGGACCAGCACTGGCACAATGGATGACTAAAGCATGTACAGGGTTGTGCAGATCGACCTTTAGACTTGAGATTCTCTTTGGGAGGCTGTGGTGCTGTCAAAGGCTGGCTGTGCATCGATCCTGGATGTGCCAAGTGCTATGCACGCTCTGCGAGGCACTGGGTTTGGCAATCGAAAAATTCCTGGAGGAGAACAAGTCGCCCTCTCGCAAGGCCAGGGCAAGATATAGTCATCAGCATAGCATCCTGGCATACGTATACGCTGCACGTACGCATCTCTTCAACCCGCGTCCTGGCTTGCCCACGCGAAACAGCAAGGCCTTCCCCTGCCCAAAACTCTAGCATTGACATGCTTCGCTGCCGAATCGTGCATGCCACTTTGCCACTGTCCTTGTGACGGAGTCAACACCCCAGAAGCAAGAGGTGAATGAGATTGACAATCGTGGAAGTCCACGGCCAAGCTTGTTTTCCGCAGAGCTGCGCAGTCGACGTGTTAAAGCCTGGATGATGCCAGGCCATTTCTACCTCTGCTTGTACTGGGTGGAGGCCCTTGCCAATCAGAGCGAGGATGAGCAGCTAAAGGCACGATTGGAAGGATGTATCAAGCTGCGAAGATGCTGCGAAATCAACAGGCGCAGTTCACAGCTGGCTTGGCCAAGCTGAAGGAAAGTGAAGCGCAGATTGCAGAGGCGCAAAAATCAGCCTGAGTGTGGCAAGCTGTTAGTGCCGCCGCCGCCACCACACCTCAGGATCTGGTTAAATGTCAAGGCAAGCCGGTGGATATTGGCGGCTCCTGATCTGAATCACGAACCTTCGGGTCTTGACCTGGTTGGCCTACTGTCTAAACACTGTTTGCACACCTGGAATTGGTACGGACACTCATAGCAAGCTTTGCACTCATGGTTGCTGCTGCATTCGGCCCAGGCTACTACCACCCCGATCCGCGGAAGACACGCGTCGAACTTACAGGCAGCAGGTCTGGTGATCTTTGGGGAGATTGACCTGTGTGCGTGCAAATCCAAAAGGGAGTAGTAGCAGCAGCCTCAGCAAGAGTGGCAGCAGCAGCTGCAGTGGACATGGCAGCATTTGTGGTGGTAGTGGTGGTGCTAGCACCTTAATGATCTTTCGGTGCTACTTTAGATCATGCGCTGGACCGTTGATATCCGGACATCGTTCAGCATGAGGTGTTGTCGTGTCGTTTTTCTAAGTTGAGGCGCGAGAGTTTCGGGGTTCGAGAGGTATTGTTTTAACTTGTCTAGAGTGTGGCACACTGTTGTGTGTTTGGGTTTGAGTCTTTTTCAGGGCTTAGGGTTTCGGGTTGTAGTCTTAGTGTGTCAAAGTGTTCAGGATGTGATTTCAGTGGTCTGAGGTGTAGGGTGCTTTGGCGTGTCCAAGTTGAAAGAATGTTACTGCCCCAGACTACGACTCGTTGGGAGAACTGTTTTTGTATCTGCCTTTTTCAAGCTTGTCATTTTCCAGGGGGTTGTTTTTGACAAATACTTGGTTTGTTTTCGTGGCTTGGCCGCTGTTTATTGTTCTTTGCATAGCTTCTTGGCCTTTTGCCTGTTCTGGCTTTTCGACTTGACTAGCGCTTCTTGTGGTCTACGTTCGTGTGCCAGTCTAAAGCTTGGTGTGCATGATGCCTTTTGATGTTGATTCATTTTTATTTGTAGTTTCCATGTAGCTACAGCTGTTGTTCCAATTCCATTTTTGTGACTACCCCTGTTTCAGGTGTAGATTCGCTGTGTTGAACCACATCTAGGCCTTCTGCGCCCTCTATCCTCCTTAACATCGTGACTGGAGTACTGTACTGCTGCATTTGCGCACACCAGCAAGGAGAAGAGAAGGAGGCAGGCTGAGAAAGCGAGACAGAGGGGCAGGGGGGCGCGAGGGAGGGCGAGGGAGGGCGGGAGGGCTGGGAGGGAAGGGGGCAGGAATGGTCAAGCCGAACCTGCAGGCCAATACCCCAACATGAAAGGAACGTCAAATTCCTGAAAGAGAGGGGTTAAAGGGGGGCGGGACAGTTGGGGTCCTTGGATCTAGGCACCTTAGCCCTCAGGCCTCGGCTGATTCTTTGTATTATTACACTTGCAAGTACTGCCCTATTCTCTTCTTTACGAGGATGACGCAATGACCGCAGAGCCGGCCCTGGAAGGTCCTAGCTCACGAAAGGTATTAATTACGATTGTGACTCTAAGGCTCCAAAAGCAATCGCATTCGCAAGGATATCTACCGTTTGTGTCCAGGCACACGGAAGGTTGCAGGGGCGGATGTGTTTGCTGCCAGGTATGCGATTTGGGGAGACTTGCAGGGACTCCGTTGAAATTCCTTCGATTGAAAATGTTCAGCGCAAACCATGAGTCCACACCGTTGTAGCAGCAGCAGGGGCAGTCAGCAGTAACTCTCAGTTGCTTGGTAGCAGAATTCGACACGTTTACCTATTGATTTGGGGTTGACGTCGGGGGTACGGGATGGGGGAAGGTGGTGGGTTTGGGGGAAGGACGCTTGTGCAGCTTGCCAACATTCCGAATTTCTTGATGGTCTCACTGGCAAGTCTCTGCCAGGCGGGCCAACCTTGGGGGGGTCATCTTTTCGCATGTTCTTGGTAATTATTGTGTGAGCCGCAGCAGCACTAGCAGCGGCAGCAGCAGCAGCACAAGTGCTTCCTTTCTGCTCATTGTTGTGGTGCTGGTAGGTTGTGGTCACTGGCGTCTAAGGCGTTGCTATGCGGCCGAGCGATACATTCAATCGTGCCTTGCCTCAAAGTGTTCTCTGAACATTTTGGCTGCAGCACAGCTTGACCTGTTTCTGCTTGGCAGAACAGAGTTCAAGTTATATCACCAGACAAGACATTATCAGTCAATGCGGCCGAAGGTGGCCGCCTCAACGGCTCATGGGCCACGCAAGATACTATGGTGTTATCTGCTTGTGTTCATGGCATTTTGGCTGGCCACCTGCAAGGGAGCGAGATTAATCTCGACTAGTCTGGGGCTTGTCATGCTTGTCAAGGGCTCACGTGGTGGTCATTTCTGTTTTGCTTTGGCTTCTTATGCGGAATCTGCTCGGTTGCGGGGAAGGTATCTTGAATTACATCATGCACTGGAAGCCGCTTCGAAAGCCGACATTTACAAAGGTGGAGCAGGCTCATATCAACATTGCACGTTTTGAAGATACTGTGCGATACACGCCCTTGCAGATTGAACCAGAGCAGCGTGGAGTCAATCTGATGTTGTCTCTTGGCTGAGTCGGTGGCCAATGCTTAGTTTTGCTTGCTGTGGTGTTGTCTCAGAGCGACGGCATTTGTTTTTGTTGTCTGCAGGAAATGCTTGTCATGCACCGAGACGAAGGCATCGGAAAGCAATGCTTCAGGCTCGCTGTAAGACGCGCAAGATGACGGTTTGCAAAAGCGTCTGTAGGGCTGGGCCGGTGATATTCATGCCTTTGGCCCGAAAGGTTTGCGGATTTGGGAAGCAAAATGTGGGGACGAGACTGGCGCTGTGACTCTGTCGATTCGAAGTCCGGAGATTGCCGAGGTTGGTGTGTTCGCAATTTTTCATGACAGACGGAGACCAGACTTTGTGGCCAGGTCTGCAAGCCTGACGCATCATTGAGACTACAGAATGCAAGAGTACGCTCCTGAACTGGGCATTCGGACAAGCACCAGCTTCATGCACGTGAACACTGCGAGGTGGTCATGGTTAAAGGCTTTATCCGTCTCAACGTGGACAAGTGGGCTGCCACTTGGATGTTGCACATCTGGGAGTGGAGTATTGGATTTAGGGTTGGGTTGTGAGTTCCTGTGCCAAGAGGTAAACCCTGCAGCCTGAAGGTCCTGTTTAAAGACTGCAGTGTTTTCGGTAGGTCTGAGCTACGAGCATGAAGATGTTGACATGAGGCCCTCAAGCCGGCTGAGCCTCTGGAGTGTAGCGTGAATACCAAGAGCCTCGGCTGGTTACTTCCTGACGCTGCCCGGTCTGTGTCTAGCTGAGCCTAGGAATGATGTCTCTGCCGTGGAGTATGAGCTGACAGCCGCTTAATTTGGGCTCCTCAACGGATCTTGTGTTTGCTGACATGAGTGGAAGGCTCCGTGCCGGTCATGCCTACCGTATCTGTGCGGGGCGGCATCGGTGCCGCAATCCGCTAGCCTTTGTCATGAGAGTTTGGTCTCTTGGTCTCATGACGACCTCGCCACGTTGGTGGCCGCGTGGCAGCTGCGAACCCACAGCGCCCAACTTTCATTGACCCAGCCATCAGCCCTGAACAAATCTTGTCTGGGTTGAGCCGGGGTTTAATGGCAGAAGGGCACCTGAGGACCCTTGCATGTTGCTTCATTTGTCCTGCAGGTCTAGATTTTAGGGTTTGGCACCGCCATGCCTACATGGCTGTTCACGCTTTCAAAACAAATGGGGTCAAGTCGGGCATCGCCTCGGTGCCAAACTGTTGAAGGTGGCAGTGCGCACCGCAGTTTCAGAAACATGAGACACCCGTGCCACGATTGCAGGCTTCCTGCGTCGTGCTCAGGTTCAACTGTTTAAGCAGCTGCCATATCTGTTTCCGGATATTGCCAGATTGGCGAGTGAATTCCAGAAGCCAGAAAAAGTGAAGTCAGTAAAGTTGCCGTCATTGTAGTCAATCATGCTCGCGTCGATCTCAGCGTGCTTCCGTGAGGCAGCGGCCTTTGATCCAGAGAATGGTGGCAAGCCGGGCCCTCATAAACTCAAACTCCAGCCATCGAAGCACAGGAAGCATGCGCTGGCTTCAGGCCCTGGCACGGACCTCTGCGGATCTTCCGGAACGAGTTGCTGGAGGGCCTGCAGGCATCCCTTGGTACCCTTGGATGCTTCATTGATTTACTTCAAGACGTCTGCCGCCAAGCTCAACTTCTATGCAAAGACGCCGGTACGACCGCTACAGACATATGAGGACAGGCACTAAGCACGGTCTTCTGCAGGTTTTGCAGCATTGGCACAGGACATTCGCAACCTGATCGCTGTCCGCATCCTTGTTGGCCGGCTTCTTATGTTCTGTGTGCTCCATGAAAGAGGAAAAGGCAGTTGACTTGCGGAAGTCTAACATTCAAGGTGTGCTCCAGTTCCGCATCGTCTCACGCTACTCTTCGAACCATGCAGGGGACTGAAAGCCAATGCCACTGCTGTGCCAGACATGATTCTCCAAAAAAGGCGCCAGTTCAGATCGATCACAGCGACTCTTTCCGAGAAGGCTGCGCTGTCTTGACCTCAAGCCGGCGATCATCAACTTACGTGCATTCTGATCTCGGATTGTCTCGAGGTCACCTCCATCACCGTCAATGCAGACCCGCGGGACTGGCGCAATGCCTTGGCCTGCGTCCTTCAGGAGGCGAGGCTTCTTGGGATGTTGCTTTTGTGTACTTCAACGGTCAGATGTTGTATGGCGTCCCTTTCATGATGTTTGGGCAGATCCGTGCCATTTGCGACTATGGCATCACCGAGAGTGAGATGAAGCGATACATGGACGCTATGCTGAAGGACTCCGTGCTCCACAGCCATGCAGCTACCTATTGAACAAGACGTGCCGGAAGCATCTGATGTGTTCCACAAGTGTGAGCTGCTTTCGGGGGGGTCCCTGTACGAAGCATTGTTGCACTTTGGGGTACATCGGGGGGCTGCAGGTTTGCAGCACTGGACTCCTCCTGCAATATGAGATCCTTCTGAGTGAGGACGTGCAGAAGGGTGTGCAGGAGAACGACACAGTGCCCTCAGAGGTCAAGCCTGCAATGATGCCGCGTTGTTTGCGCTACAGTTGCGAAGCTTCCAAGGATCACCTCAACTTCATCATGACCAGTGACGTGTTCGACCACGCGCAGCCCATACTGTCCTATATCTCTGTGCATGAGCTGCTGTGACTCACTTTGAGTGTGGTGGAAGCCTCTGTGCTGAGGTCGTTATGCATCCAGAGCAGTCCTATGCAGCCTTCAAGGAGGCTTTCTGGCATTTTCCGGCTGTCTTGGGCAAACCCACGTTGGCTGGTTTCAGGTTGCTCCCACAGTGACAATGGAGCAGGCGAATTTGCTGGTGTTTTTGCTTTGCAAAGGGTGATTGACGCTGGTTCTGATTGAGCTGACGCGATAGCTCTGGACTGGTACATCATAGTGGGGGCTACCGCAAGCAACACATTGCAAAGAGAGCTGTATTCGTTATATGTCGGGTGGGAACAAGGGAGGGCTGTTGATGCGCAACGTTATGTTGGCTGGCAGGTTCATGCGACAGCCAAGTGGATGTTGGGCTTCATTGGCTATTACGGATTCGCCACTGCGCCCCCGGTGACTGCTATCGTTGTGTGCGAGACTTATGCATTCTTATTAGTAGATTTGACTGGAGAGTCGTGCAGCTCAGGTGCACACCAACACAGGTCTACGAGGACATCTTTGCTTCATGATGTTGTGCAGGGCGTGTTCCGCACCGCTGCAGGAGCACACGGGGAAATGGGCCAGACACCTAAGTCGTCACATTACAAGCCTGTGGCTAAAGATGCATAGACCCAGCCTGTGCAGATCCCGTTCAGCATCACGGAGCAGGAGATCATTGAGCTGCTGATTTCAGAGCCAGCCTTATGCTGTCACTGTATGATCAGTTGTCCACAGAAACCAACCGCAATAGCTGCAATCGTCTTTGTGTGTAGCTGCTTCCTGCCTCAACGTCACATGACGTTTGATTTGCCAACTGTCAGCCAACCTGGTGTTACTGTGTATCAGCCTTGTCTGCCACGACCCCTGAACCAACCAAGCGGCCTTCCCTCAAAAGCTCGTGCGGGCTTCAGATTCGATTGATGGAGCCTCTAAGGTTCCTGACAAGACCAAGGAGGAAGCACTCAACCAGGCACTTCTGGATGAAGAGCTGGGCCCGGAACTGTGAGAGCTGTCGTGCCCAAGTTCAGGTTGACGTCCCGGAAAGTCTGCTTGAAGGCTGGTGACTGCAATCATGCATGGATACAATGCTCGGAATGGCTCGCTGGTGCCTGAAGGAAAGAAGTTGGAGAAGCTGCTGCCGCCAAATCCCATTGACGTCCTCTGCCTAGATAGTGGCTGGTGCCATGATATGCCATGCATGAACTTGATTGGTGGATCCGGCCTTCGTAAGGCTGTGACAGCCTGGAGGGCCTCCTCCCGAAAGGTGCTACAAGGCTTGTGGGCGTCCGCTCTTGGAAACATCCTGCCTGTGAGGTGGATGATGCCACCGGAATTGTGCAGCTGATGCTGCCCAACGGAGCTCGTGCATGCCCTGCATGTTGCAAGCGATTGCAAGTGATGTATGGGAAGCGGGAAATTGTTGTACAAGAGTATAGGAGATGGGTTCTGCTGACCAAAGTATGGAGTAGATGTTCAAAGACACATGGCTCGCAGAGGCAAGAAGGCACCAAGGAAGGATTTCGCAGATGACTGAATGCATACATGCGCAATCATTCGCAGAAGGGTGAGAGAAGGGAAGGGAGACACTACATGCAGCAGCCTAGCTTTCAGACAGAAGAGGGCGTATGGCAGGTCAACTACGCATGCACTCCGAACGAATCTCAAGGCCTGGCTTCAAGTCGAAATTGCACTATCATTACTAGCAAATGGTCTCCAGGAACGATGCGCATGCTGGTTCCGGGTGGTCGGGCGGGCTGCTCGGATCATTTGCGGCTCCAAAGTTGGTGATCCGCTTTGGCGGCTGCAGTCCTCCGACGAATCCGACGAGCTCGGATCGGCGATGGTTGGCATCCGGCACACGAGACATGTGTTGGCAGATCATGCGGGAAAGCAGAGAAGACAACCCGAATACTTTTGCTTTGGCCTTTTCGCTACGTTGCTGTGCAAAGATTGCGAGAAGACGGAGTTGCCAGGACAATTTCGGAATCAGGAGCTGCCGAGGGCCTAGACTGCAACGGAGCTTTCTGCATTCACTGCCAGACCTTAGGTCAGCGACTTTTCACGGGAACAGATTGAGTTGTTCGCAGTCTCAAACTTGATGAGCGTTCATCTGGCCAGCAGCCCAGCAATCCGTTTGCCCGGGCATTTGGGCATTCTCAAATGGAACCATGAGGACTTGAACCTCGAGTTTTGCTACATTGACGCGAACTTTACCAACACCACTGGTGGCAGCTGAGCTGAAAGCATCTGTTTTGGAAGTGGTCTGAGATCCAGATTCCAGCTTCCCAAGGTCTGAATGCCGCCCAGTCCTCAAGCATCAGTAGCAGAACAGCACTTCACTGCTGTAGGTCCTGCTACATGTACCCGGGAAAAACAGGGGAAATAGATTACTGCTGGCTCTTTCGCGCAGAGATGCTGGAAACATAAACTTGATGTCGCCGCATTCTAGTGTTCCCGTTGTTGTCAGCGAGTCAGTTCTGTGCGTTTGTTCTTCCGCAACAGTTCTACCCAGATTCTCGACAGAGCTTCTTCTGACTTTGTGTGATTGCCCATCCTGTTGCTCAGTCTTCTCGCTTTGGCTGCCTTGACGTCTTCTGCTGTTCAGGTGCTTGAGCTGCTGCATCTTCTCTTCCAGGACCGCGCACAAATTCTTTTGTCGTGGTAAGCACTAGGGAAGGAGAGATGCAGGGAGTCCTGAATGGCTTTGCGCGGCCAGGAGCCGCGCTGGGAGGTGCCGGCGTTCGTGCGCGCCCAGCAGGCTTACAAGGACGGAAAGGTTAGACTTTGCCGCTGGCATGCTTGCTGTATTATGTGCTGCGTGCTCAGTGAAGGCTCAAGCCTATGCTGTCCAGAAGTCCCTGGTGCACAGCTCAGAGCACGATTTGGAAGTGTTGATTGGGCCGGCATGTCTTTGATTTTGTTTTGGTAGAGGAGCAGAGCACCATGGATCGGCTGATGCGGATGATGTACTCGGCACCTCAGCTGCAGAGTCTATGGCATGGCGTATATGTTCTTAGGGCTGTTTTTGTATGGTCGCAAGCTGCCAGGACCCTCGAGTGTCCGAAGCAAAGATCGAAGACCTGAACAAGCTCACCTTGGCCAAGGCTTGCTGCGCGCAAACCGAATGTGCTTCATGCACAACATTTTTTTTTTTGCAATCGTTAAGTTCTTGGCAGCGTCATCTGACGCTGAGAATGGGGCCAGCTCATTTTGCCATCTCACCGCAATCCATGATGAGGATCAGGCTATCGTCTCATGCGGAATGGACCCTAAGTAGTCTACTACATTACTACAGCAACATAATTCCTAGGGTTTTGCTGCATAGGGTCATGCCATGCCGGTTTTTTTTCATCAACCGGGAGCATTGCGCAGCCGTATCAGGAAGCAAGAACCCTGAGGGATGCCTGTGTACCCTCTGACCAGGAGCAAGTCCTGACATTTTCAAGTTGCCGGCGTGCTATGCAGGTGCGCAGAGCGGTGAGCGGGCAGCTGAGGCCACAGGACAGCATGTGCATCGGCTCGGTTGCTGTTGAATTCCCAGTCGCTGGTCACTGGTTGCTACAGGTTGAGCTCAAATAAGATCATTAACTTCAAACTTGCCATTTCCAACTCTCGGAGATGAGCCCTTCGGGAATTCTAGGTACTGTTACCTTTTCAAAGGTAGTAAACACTGCTGCATGCCTTGAATTTACAGGCTTCTTCGAGCTGATGTGCATATGGCAGATGAAGTTGCCAGCTCGTTATCTAGCTTTAAATGTGACATTCAGAACTTGAGTTGTTCCTCCTGCTTGTTGTGATGTGGTTTCATGCTGGTGGAGCAGACTTCAGCCCGCCACTCGCAGGACCTGGAAATCAATTTGGTTGCTGACTTTGAAGGCAGAGGCCATGGCAAGATGGCAAGTTGGCCTCCAAGTTGCAGGTTCTTTTGGGGGTCTTCCCAGAAGAGGTGTGCCTTTCAATTGTCTCGGTGTATGCAAATGCACATGAGGTGTCGAGGGTGGACTCAGTACCGGCAAGCATCGCGAGGCAGGGGGAGGTAACAAATTGCACTGCAGGCTCTGGTGTGTCTTTCCAGGAGGGAGATGTCGAACCAGAGGAGGTGGAGCTTCCTGAAGCGGCAAAGCAGCGGAGGCGCACGCAGACACGCAGGATGTCGTGGCACATGGCTTTTTGTACAATGCTCCATGCGTCTGTGACCTGAGGTTCTTGGAGCTTGATGAGGCTCTGTGGAAGTACCTTGGATCCCTCCCGGCCAGTGAAGTTGAGCAGGCCTGTCCTTGGTAGCTTTCAGTGCGCTGCAACTCAAGTACATCCCACCCCGTGAGGTCAATCTTGCCCGCCATCCGCAAATCAACAAGGGCGAGGCAGAGCATTGGGCGGTGCATGCCCATCCAGCACCAGGCAGTGATGCAAGACGATTTGCCAGGAGATGTCCCCAGAAGACAGGCAACGATCCGCACACATTGAGGAGCGGGGCTTGTTGAAAACGAGCACCGGATAACATTCTCAAAGATCTTAGATTTCCAGGACAGCGACGAGCGCGCTGTTGCCAACATTGGCGGGGGTGCTCCGAACCGCTGGGGCAAAGGTGACCAGTACCACCAGCAGGCCATCCAATAATGTAATCTGCATGCAGAGGCACAGGTTGGATGCTGGCAGGATTGTGTGGCAAACCCTGCATGACCTCAGATCATGGAGACAAAGGGCTTCTCCTGGGATGCACCTAACTCCAAGCTCAAGGATCATCCGCCCCAGCCTCTGGCCTCCATGAGCATGCAACTGTGATCCACGCTGCTCCACGCAAAATCTGCCGAGGCTCTATCCATCAATGTGCCTCATGGCCATGCGTGAGGCACGTCAAAGCTCAACTTCGTGCTGCAAAGCTTGTGAATATTCAAAGCTTCCAGGTCATCAACACACGTCTTTTCTCCACTGCCTGGATCTATGTGCACAGGTTGTAGGAACCCGTAAACACCTGGAGAATGTTGCAAGGTGAGAGATTCACTGGGCTTGTCTTACGACTGTGCCCTGGCATGCTTGCTGTTTGCGTGATGCAGATGCTGCTCGAGATGTTTTGCGGGTCTATGTGACAGTAACGGACACGGTCTTAGGCGAGATGTCAGTCGTGCTGTCGTTTCTTTGCCAGGCAGCTTCGAGCTGTCCATGTTCGATCGATTGGAGGCACGGCTGGACGTTGAATTCTGGATGGCTTCTCGAGCCTGCACATGCCTGCACTGTGCAGGCTGGATGGTACAGCTGCACAGTCAGTGCTCATCCGTGCCTCGGTTGAGAGTAGGTCGGGCCTGGGAGAGGTGGCCCAGCAACTCGGCCAGGTCTAGAATTATGGAGGCCGTGAACGCAGCCAAGGGAGTGCTCCAAGGAGCGGACAGCACAATCACGCTCTATATCACTTCCCATGATGCCAGCAAGGCGTAAAACGACGCCCGATCTCGGAACTTGAGCTCTCCACAGCAAGGAGGAGCCCAGCCCAGGGTACCCTAGTTGATGCGGAAGGCCGCAACTGTTTTTTTGGTGGGTTACCGGGTTGTACTTTCCTGCAGGACACTGTTGCGCCGGCATGAGACTGACCTCCAAAGCAACGAGCTGGCTCCTTAATAGGTTTTAATCACTGTGTTGGTGCAGTGGACCAGTGGCTTGTTCAGCCAGGCAGCAGCTGGTGAGCATACCTGGGCATGGGAAAGTCGAAACATGTCAGCTAAGGTATTGGATCTCTCTTTTGACCCACCTGCAGTACGATAATCCCAAGGAACGAATTCTCCGTCAACCATGCTTAATGCATGTGTCAGCAGTTGACCTGAGCTGAGGGCTGGGTTCGCGATATCGGGTTTGAATGCTGCTCAGTTTCTTGCGTCAGGTGTCAGATGTTCATTGTAGAGGATCCACGATAGGATCTCTAATTTTGTGTGTGATGGTCAGCATTTCTGAGGGTATGCGTTTTCGAGTGGTGACTTCTTTGTCGCTGCATTATTTTCATTGCAGGAGCTTCCACTCGACTACTGCTGCTTGAGCATTGGGTGGTATGACTTGGCTTCAGCCCACTGCAGTACGCAATCCTTCGTACGTCCGTTTGAGACACCATTGTCGGACCATGGGTCCAACTTTAGACAGCTGCTTCTCGAACAACATCATTTAGCTTTTCACTCACATCGATTTTGATATGAGAAGCTGCCATGGACATATGGAGCCCTAGAATTTGGGCTAGAATTTATTTTTTTGTCTAGATAAGCTGCAGTCCAAACCTTAATCGAAACCTCAAGCGCACAGCTCAAAGCCCCAACAACTTCAACTCAAGGTCGAACGCTCAGAGCTCGCCAGAACCCTGTACATCCCAAATCATGAAGCAACCGTAAGCATCAAAGCCATAGGCGGCCATCCGGCATGCAAATCCTGATGCCATGTTCCAAAAAACTTGACACACTACGACTACGATCTAGATAAGACACAACTCCCAATCCAAAGCCGAAGCATCTTTAACTTGCAATGTCCCTTAAGGGTACATTGGGTATATGGTAGGTATATAAGGATCCCAGGGTTACGGGCCCATATACTGCGGTAGGACAAAAGTTCGTCATACAAGCTGACAACGAACTGTGCAACGCACTGCGCCCCCCTTTCCCCGTGGACTCCTATTATGAATTAATCCCGGAAATAAAATTACTCCGCCAAACTGGCCACGTAAAATGGACTTGTGCCGGCCACGTAAAATGGATTTCCTGCTCTCTGAATTTCTGCGCGGCAAATGTAGGCCCGTAAGACATACCATGCACCTTCGTGTCTCGAAACTGTTATTCCGAAGATGTAGGGGCCCATGGTTTCAACCTTAGACAAAGGGGCTCCACAACGTTAAGTTGGATGTCCACGCGGCTTGAAATAGTTCTTGCCGGATTTTCGTAAAACAAGGAAAACTCTTGAGTGTAGTTTAAGTGTGAGGAAGAGCTGGGAATCGCATTCGTGGAAGCAACTGGCAAATCCGTTTGGGGCCAGCTAGCATGCGGATGTCATGGAGTCTTCCAAGTGGGGACCTTGCAGGATATCAGCTGCGTGCGGGACATCGAGATGATGCATGGATCTTGGTTTGTCTCGTTTTCTGACAGCAGCTGCATGCCATGCGCCAGCCATTGCATGTCAGGCTCGATGCGCTGACGTGGAGAGATGTGCAGAATGCTTATTTGCGAGAAGCTCAGTGGACGACGCCTTCCACGCAAAAATCAAGAGAAGCGTCCCTCCTAGCCGGCTTTGGGACATCAGGACACTTCTCACGGAGCCGGATCAGCTTTTTGTGTCTGTAAGCCTTGTCCTGAGAATCGTGCAAGATACTGGGGCTTGCGCAAATGAAGGGCTTTCTAAATCCAATCCACACTGCCAGGTCGAGCTGGGCCTGGTTCCAGTTTTGTCTCTGGCGGTCCGGCCTTGAGCTTCATGACGGACTCGCGCATACTTGCGTGTGTTCGCAGACTCCGCTGTGGCTGCTGTGCAAGGTGCTGCTCCAACTGCCGTCTCGACCAAGGCTCTGAGCGAAGTGATGGTGGACTAGTTGTCTTGGGGCATGGCAGATTCAGATGTCAACAAGACACTGTCCCGAAAGACGTTCGAAGCGACGGCGAGCTTTAAAACGGAGCGAAAAGCCAGGGCAATGCAATAGCTTAGGCAACTGCAAGTGATACAGCACTCTGTCTCTTTCACAGTCCTGCAGAGCTTGCAGCCTCAATGTAGCCCATTGCATACATTCCCTAATGATCTCCTGTAGCCTGGGGATACTTCAGCGGATGCTTTCAAAGCTAACGCACAGCTTGGCTCAGGAATGTTGAGCTTCTTTTCGACCCTGTACATGAGACACTACTTGTATCAGTGTTGTGATTGTTGTGAGCCCATGAACCCACCCTTCCACCTTGAGGGCTGCTTGGCCTGTGACGAAAGGCACGACACATTGCTACGTTCTAATTTAAGCCTCCAAGTGTTTGTCATGTGTGTGTGTGTGTGTGTGCGCGCCTTGTCCAGCCATGTGGGTCGAGGAAATGACTCTTTTGGAAGCAAGTTTGCTGTGCCCAATTCTTTGTTCCATTCTCGGTACGGTGTTGCTAGTGGCTGGTGGCATATGCACTAGCCCTCGAGACATGCTCTAGATTTAGATTCTGCTTGGTCAGCATTCTGTCTGTTGTGAATGGAACCGCAGCAATTTCGTTAGCACATACCGACGAAGGATTCCATTGAGCACCTAGGGTTATGCGTAAGGCGCCACGCATGACACATGTCTAGCTGTGATTTTTTAAATTTGTCCAGCATTTTGCGATGCAGTAAGAGGGCTGGAAACAGTTACCGTCATTCGTTTATCTCCATGTCACAAAAAATAGTGCACCAGCATGGCCAGAGTTTAAGGCGTCTTTATTCATCATGCCGGCCATGATGTGATTTCGACAGGACTGTGATTGCGAGCCTCAAGTGGGATGAGTTGGTCTGATATGCTGCTGTTATTGTTGTTCAAGTTTACTGGAAAGTTGGAGTCGTGACCCTGCAGGATGGGCCTCTACAAAACAAGTTTATGCAAGTTCTTTGAAGAAGGAAGCTGCTCCAAAGGCAGCAGCTGCAACTATGCACATGGACAAGATGAGTTGCGTGAAAGTGGGCAGGCAATCAGTCACAATCTGTTTTGCCCGCCAGCCAAAACTGTTCATGTTGCTTGCGGTTCCCTCTTGAAAGGCTCCTGGTTTCAAGACGGTCCGGTGCAAGTATTACGACCAGGGCACCTGTAAGAAGGGCGATGACTGCAGCTATGCACATGGTGATGGAGACCTGACTCGTGACAAATTGGAGGCACAGGCCATGTCAGTGTAAATCACGTGGATTCCTACCACCTGCCAAAGACTCTAATGCCCTGTTCATACATGCCTCAAGAAGGTTGAAACCCTTCCGTGCAAGTTTTGGCAGTATGGACGCCTGGCGAAATCGATGCTGTAGCTCAGTGTGCCTCATCGGAGAGAGCTCCTGAAGTTGAGGCAACTGCCATAAGGGTGTCGACTGCCCATATCTGCATGCGGATGAGGGATGACAACATGCCGTTCCTTTTTGGAAGGCATTTTGCGGATTCAAACACAAGTTGGGTGTCCATGCCACAATTGAAATGAGAATGGCCAGGAGGAAAAAGACGGACAGCTCAATACAAACGGAACGTACTCCGAGGGCGCAGGTGGTCGGGGAGGCTGGGGCGACGCGCACGTGCAGGCAAGGGGCCCCGCAGATAGATGCAAAATGGAAACAACATGCGCAAAACCTTGAACATGGACCAATCTTGACATTCGTAGAGCAGAAGTGAGAATTCACATGTCCGGCATGGCAGGGCATGGTCGTGGTGCGTTCAGGCGACCAGCTTCAAGACCGCCTTGTGCAAGTACCATGAAACGGGCACCTGCAGGAAAGGTTCTGCTTGCACCTTTGCGCATGGGATGGAAGAGCTTGCCTCCGGTGCAAATGCTGCTCAACCCGATGCCAGCGGTGTGTCGGGGAATTCTGTGGCCTTGAGCAGCTGGCATGGATACATGTTTTCCCAATCACTTAATTATTCATCGTTTCGTGTTTTTCTTTTTTCCGTCATGGGTCAACTAGGATCACAACCTTGACTCGCCCTCACAGTATCATGCTCAGGCAGCTCCACCCATCGACGAGACTCAGCCTCAGCCATACTGCCGTCGGATCCTCAGGTCTGATCGGCTGCCCCCTCTGAAGCAGAGGATAAGAACTTGAAAGGAAATTTTGGATGCACGGCTAGTACCCAGAACATTGGACAGCACTGTGAATATCTTTGCTGCAGAGTCCATTGGTTCTTCAACATTTTGTCTGACTCACGAGTTGTATGGCTAGGCACCATTCCCGAAATTGGCTCGTCCAACAGTCTGTGGGAGATGCTTCTCACACCAGGTCGCGAGTGCCAAAGAGGCAGTTGGACGGCTGGGCAGACGATTCAGAAGCTGTCAAGCACCAGAAGACAGAGAATCAAAGGTTTCTTGTCTGCCAGCACTTTCATGGTCAAGTTCCAGTCAACCATTCCATTGTCCACTTGGTGCTTCAGGCCGCCATGCGCGTTCTATAGAGTCGGCCGTTGCGCAAGAGGAGACTGCCATGCATAGCATGGTTTTAGGCAAGACTAGCCAAGGATGCGAAGGCTGGATCGCCCCTGAAGTGCAAGAATTAGAAGCTCCCAGGAGTTTGTCAGAGTCTAACAAGAGGGGTGCAAAGTCAGGGTCATGGCTGCAAGCCGTGCAGGAGCAGACTGCCCATATTCACATGGTGGTGAAGCAGAAATGCCTCCAGCTCCTGTGGCAAAGGCCACCCGTTTCGGCGCAGTCTTTCCCATCTTGGGTGATGAGCTCACCAAAGCAAGCATCATGAAACTAGTCTGCTGCATACGACATGTGATTCAGGAAAGCTGACTCCCCAATCAACTCCGTTCAATTCTAAATGCAGCCGTTCTTGACGTCATGGCTTGATTGATCAGGTTTCAAACGAAGGAGGGGGAACAACAAGACTGGAGAGAAGCGCCACAGTGGACGGACAGGGCAGCACAGAAAACATCCCAACCCCAACTCCTGGTTTGGCATACTTTCGGGTGGGTGTCGCATCCAATCCAATTCTTTGAGACATGTGAATGCTCTGCCCGTCTGGGTCTTCCTCAAGATCATTGAATGTCCGACGACAGGCTCTTTTTCTCCAGCTGCGCAGTCTGCGTTTTCCGGGAAATTGTTGCTATAGAGCTGAAGTCGTTCTTTGCCGTCAGGTGCAGGAATCCTATCCAAAAATGCTTGTTTCAGTCACACAGTGGAAAGAAACAGCGTAGCTGAGCAAACAAATGCTTTGAGCGTTACTTTGTTATAAGCTGCAGAATAGGAGCTCCCCCGAGTTAAAAAGCTTGTGCCAGAGTTCAGCTGACTTGCGAGGTGGTTTTGCCTCCAGCCCGTCCCACAAGCAGATGGCAGCCTGCACGGGTACAAGAAGCTCCCGCCGCTGCAGAACCTCCGGGAGTGGGACCCTTCAAGCGCACCTTGATGTGAGTGAGCTTTAGTTTTTTACAGCCCAATCATGGAGAATCACATGGAAAAGAAAATGTATATATTGGCCTATAATATAAGGATTAGATGAGCTACGGTCTAAACTCCTTAAAGGAGATTATGTAGGGTATTATATAGGGGAGTATTACAGGGCTTGTTAAGGGGGATACTGGGAATTTAGACTATGGCCATGGCTCATGTTTTATTTTTATTCTTGCATGCCATTGTTGGCATAAAGTGTTTACGCATACTTGCGCAGCTGAGGCACGCTTTGCAGATTCTTCCTTGATGGCTTCTGTGCGAACGGCAATGCCTGCACCTTTGCTCACGGAGAGCATGAGCTGCAACAGCCGACGGAAGGCCGGACTTGTTCTCGAGACCTAGGTTGTGGAAGAGCACTGTTGCCCCTCTGGATCTCTTTCGACAAACTTGTAATTGCCCTGTGGGGCCTGCCTGACAGGTGGAACATGGGTGTTTATACCATCCGGAGCTTCACCTACACAGAACATGGACTACAGCAGCGTGTCTGCAATGCCCGTGTCATCCTTGCAGAAGACGCAGCACCAATCTCAGCAAAGTTATAGATCTTGTGAGAACCAGATGGGCAGCGCGTTGTGGAATGGCTTTGAGATAAATCGAGGTTGTGCGCATACTTTGAAGCCGGATCGTGCAAGAAGGCCGTTCAGTAACAGTGTCGTAATTTTTCGGCTGCTGACCTGGAGCCTGCACTGCAGGGTGCGCGTTGCACCTTCGCGCATGGAGCTCACGAGCTCGTGCGAACAGCTGGCACGGGCAAGGTGGTCCCACCTCCTGCAAAACTGGAGGCTTTTCTGGTCTAGCTTAGGAACCAGCAGCCGTGCCAGCCTAGAAGCCACGTCTGTATGCCCCAGGAAAAGCCTGACGAGGAAAGAACCCAAAGCTCGGAAGGCACGCGACACGAATTCAACACATGCGTTGGCTTGTCCAGCATGGCTCCTGCAGGCTGTGCAGATCTACATCGCCAGTTTCGGCACGGCCACTTCAAGACGCGCATGTGCAAGTTCTACCTTGAGGAGAGCTCCAAACCCCCTGCCCTTCCCCTTGGACCACTGCAGGAAGACACTAAATGCCTCGACCGGAAGTGTGTCATCGTCTACCTTGTAGGGCCCATGAAGTGTTTATGCTCAAGCCTGAACAGCAAACCCTGCAGGGCCACTGCAGAGACGGATCAGATTGCAGATATGCCCACGATGAGACTGAACTGCCAGCAGCCGTTGATGCAGATTTGGGAGAGGAAGAAGGCTTGTTGCCTTGCCTGTTTGCTGAATCTGGTCGCCTGGGCAACTTCTGATTTGGCTGAAGCGGCACGCTTGCTTCAGGTCCTTCGAGTGAAAAGCACATCTTCTATAAGACCAGGATGTGCCAGCCCCACTTGCAGGCAGCATCCCCAGTTGTGATGTTTGCATGGTAGGAGCTGCCCTACGTCGGTTTGCACCTCTTTTGTGCAAGCTGCCAGGGCCACTGCCAGAAGGGCAGCTCCTGCAACTACGCGCACAGCGAAGCCGAGCTTCAGCCTCCTTCTTGGGCCAAAGGCGGGTCTCCTAAGCTTAGCGGCATCTTAGCGGCTTAGTGGTGCCATGTCGTGCCATGTGGTGCCATGTGGTGCCAGTTGCCCTGAAGGTGAGCCTGGCACCAGCACCCGTTATGGGATCGTGGTACCCAGCCTGGCTGGCACCGAAAAGCTTAGTGCGACGTAGCAAAAATTTGCCATCAAGCTATCGCTCTGGACATGTTAACGTGTTGCAAGATGTTTAGAGCAAGATCTTCACTTGCGGCTGTTTCGGCGCAGTTTTGTAGCAACACTTGACACGGTTGTTAGTGCAGCTCCCTGCCATGCGCCAAAACATGCGCTTCGTTCCTTGCAGGCATAGCCGCACCCCACTGCCTATCCTCCTGGCGTTGATTTGCTTCGCTCCAGCCTTTGTTCCTGGACCCATTAGCCAGAATCTCCAGAGACAGCACAGGCTTCCTCATCTGACTTGCGCACGAGATGTGCGCTGCAGGGCTAGAGGGGGTGAGGAGGACACGGCTGTGGCAGTCGGTGATTTGGTCGAAGGTCTGTATCCAGATGATGAGCAGTGGTATCCAGGAGTTGTGGACAAGGTCAATGACGATGGCACCTACACCGTCAAGTGGGATGATCCGGATGGTGGGCCAGAGAGCCATAACCTTGAATTAGACAAACTCAAGAAGATTATCATCTACAAGGACTATAAAGTCGGAGAAGCAGTTGAAGCTGTCTTTGAAGATGGTATGTGGTACCCGGCTGAGGTTACCAAGATCAACGATGATGAGACTTTCACCGTCAAGTGGGACGACCCAGACGGTGGTCCAGAAACCTCTGAGGTGAAGGCACAAGACATGAAGTATCCGCCTATCCCCTTTGAAAAGCTAGAAGTGGGTCAGAAGTACACTGGAACAGTTCGTTCCGTCCTCGATTTCGGTGCTTTTGTCGACATCGGTGCTGAATCAGACGGCCTGCTGCATATATCTAGGATGTCAAAGGAGAGGATTGACAATATTTACGATTTCGTCCAAGAGGGACAGGATGTAGATGTTTGGATCAGCGGGAAGCGAGATGATGGAAAGTATGGCTTGACCATGGTCGAGGGAATGACAGATGACGGAGGCCGTCGTGCCCCTGCGGACCTCACGCCTTTCCAAGATCTTTCCCCAGACGACTGGCAAAAAGGAGTTGTTGCACGAACTGCTCCGTTTGGTGCTTTTGTCACGGTGACGCTGGAAGGAGGAGCATCTGCTGATGGACTTGTTCATGTGTCACAGATCAAGGATGGATTCGTAGACAACGTGGATGATGAGCTTTCTGTTGGTCAGGAGGTCCAAGTCCGCGTACAGTCTGTTGACATCGATGCTGGTAGGATGAGTCTGTCGATGCGTGCCGGCTTTGGAGGAGGCGGCGGAGGCGGCGGCTTCAGAGAGCCCGCAGACCTCACAGCCTTCGCAGAGGTCTCATCAGATGAGTGGATGACTGGTAAAGTTGCGCGGCTGGCTCCCTTCGGTGCTTTTGTCACAGTCACCGCCAATGACGTTTCCGCGGATGGGCTGGTACACATAACCCAGATCAGGGACGGCTTCGTGGAGAGTGCTGGGGCCTTGGAAGTTTTTTGATCTCATAAAGTTTGGATTTAGGTGATTTGCTGCTCAGGTAGAAGACGAGCTGTCGGAGGGTCAGGAGGTGCAAGTTCGCATTGAATCCGTCGACACGGACAACGGAAAGATGAGCCTTTCAATGAAGCCCGCGGGATTTTGAGCCTCCCGTGCACACCGCACGATGACTTCGTGCACCAAGCACCTTCGGGAAGTATTCCCATTCTTACCTAGCAAGGTAGTTAGGATTGTAGGTCAGACAACAGTATGAGATGCACTGCCTACAGGGCAGATCTGCATCGACAAGCTGACGCTGGTGCATACTGGCCAAAACAGTTCTGTCTGTCAGCAGTGTGTAGCGTGCGTTCAGTTTTCTGGAAACTTGCCGATAAACGTGGCATGGGTTGAAGACACCTTCGGGCCCTCCATATTACAGAAGGGCGCGTGCTACATACACCAAACTGTTGGATAGTCAAGCACTGCCTTTTTTCAGCTGGGAGATACTCTGTAGAAAGCTCAAGAGCTCTAAGATGTGCATCAGCTTATCTGAAATGAGTCAACTCATGTATTACACAGTGCGCAGCACAATGAACGTCATATATTGTCGAAAGACCCCACAATCAAGTGGTTAACTTGATCGTGCACAAGTGTCGTGCCGAGAAGTAGTTCGCATAGCAGCCATATTCGTGTTCGTCCCTGCCCTTGCCAGTTGGACTTGGTGTCCATGTATTTGCGGAACTGCGAAAGCTGCTCTGGAACAGGGACCCTGCGAAATGGTGACAACTGTGCAAAAGACTTGATTTGGAGCCGTCAAAGGTCAAAGGACGTCAAAGGATGAGATCGCAACGACAGTACGGGCTGCGAACCCCCTGTCACAGTGAAGACTGGCGCTGATGATGTTAACGGTGATGTTTACTTTCCTGTTATAGCCTCCTTCCTGTTGGAATGCCTTTTCAGTTGCAATGGTGATGAAGACAGTTGCATGTCTTGCCGTGCTTGTGAAGGAGCAAGGAGCGGCAATCGGCTGGGCATGCTCTTGGCTGGCGCAAGTCGGCCAGAAATTTGCATGATGCCGCGGACAAATGTTTACCCCGTAGGGTTGCGAAACGTAAACGTCCCTGGATGGGTGGAACAACATTGGCACTGTTTGATCGGCGTGTTCTGGCGAGACAGCGCCAAGACTTGGTCATTGAAAAGCAGTCGAGTCCGTTAATAAAATTGCAGATTATGCAGTGAGCACGGCGTGATAGGACGGCTTGGCTGCACAGGTTGCACACGCGATTGGAATGAAACTCGCAAATTGCGCAAATGTGCCAGTCGGGCTGGTACGCTGAAAGGCTTTGACGAAAGAGCCGAAACTTTTGCAAATTTTTCTCGCGTCCACACAGTGGACTGACCACAAATTGCATGGCGGCACCCAATCTGCGCTGTTGTCTGGGGGATTAACTTTGTTTTTTTTTTTCACGGACCTTTTTGCAAACAGTCACCGGGCCCAGTGCAGACAGCTCACGGGCGGTGTGAGCAACACGAAGCGGCCGAAGTCCACAAATCCACCGGCTGGGCCCTTCAGGGCATGCGGCTGGCGAGAGGTGGGACTTCAGAAGAGTCCGCGAGGAGATCGCTGATGAGAGGCAGGTTGCCATCAACATTGCCAGTGCCGGCCAGGGAAAACCCAAGTAGGCTGGTGGCAAACGCACGTGCAGCTGTGATGGACAAGATGGCCGACCAACGAAGTGCGAGGGCGGAGGTGCACGCAGCGCGAGAAAGGGTTGGCACCGCCCGAGCGCGGCAGCGTGCGAGCAGGCGGACGAAGGTGGCCGCTTCGGAACTCCACCGGCCACCGATTTCGATGCCAAGGACAATGAGATGGCACCGCCGGGAAGCAACAAGCTCAGGGTACGCCCGCTCCTTGGCTCGACGGGCAACCTGGAGGGCTGCCCCTGCAGCGCGCCGCGGAGGCGGTGCGGAGCACCAGTGGAGGTGAGTGGTGCGACGAGGGTGGTGTCAACGGCGACTTCTGCGCTCGTTTGGCCTCCTAGGCTCGACATTCAAGTCGCTGGACAGTGGCTCCTGCTTCGCGGCAAACACGGGCTGCTGCTCGCTCGAGGGGCCCGCCACGGGAACGCAGTACCCTTGAGCGCGGGCATGCCGCGACATGGTCACCAAACACGTCCAAGCCACGACGGCATCGGCAAGCTGCAGGTGCAAGGGGCAGCGGCACACGCAATCGCCGGAGAAGCAGCGCCCTAAAAAGGGGCGACGGGAGGCAGAGCTCAGGCGAAGTGGGGCGAGCTGTACAGACGCGCGCTGCATATGGGCCAGCTTGGGAGTCAAACATGGCGGCCGATGCTGGGTCGAGCTCGCGACGGAGGGCCCGGTCACCGAAGTCGTCGAGAGCTCGGGACGCTGACCGCTGCCATCCACGAGTGACGTCGGCGCCCGGGTCATCATCATGCTGTTGGGGGGGAGGCATGCCCCTTTCATGTCCATGCGTGTTTGCACACGACTTTTTGACCTGACCTGACCTGACCTGACCTGACCTGACCTGACCCGCCTCGCCGGAGCTCTGCCCGCCCTCGCCCATCTTCTGGGCGCTGCTCCGCGTATCCCGCTGCCCTTGCACCTGCAAATAACCATTGCCGTCGTGGTTTGGGCGTCCCTGTTAGCAAAACCCATCGCGAATGCCCTCCCCCCCATAAATCAGTCAGTCAGTCAACCTGCATGCCGGTAGGCGGCCCCTCAGGGGCGCAGGCGCAAAACGAAACTCCAATTTTAATTTGCTATTGGTCGTGCAAGCACTCGATTTCAAGCACTGCACATCACTGCTTTGCAAAATTAACAAAACCATCACATGCATGTTGCCAATCTCGGGAATGTTGGGCCTAAGCCGTCCAATCTTCCCATCCCATGACCCGAGCAAAAGCTTCCGGTTGTGTGCACCAAGTGTTTGGTGGTCTGCCCACACGAGTGCCAGTTGGAAACCATTCCAGAGCACGTGTGACCTGGGTTCTGGATGGCAAACTTGCAACGTACGAAGCGAATTTCCAGTACTGACGAAGACATGTCTCAGACCAACTTTGCCCCCATGACATGACGATATCACCTGTGGACGGCAGCGATGCGCTTCTTGTGCCCCCGACGGCGTCAGTGATCTTGCCCTCCAACAGAAACCGGGCCAGCATCGGCCGCCATGCTTGATTGCCAAGCGGGCCTGCGGCTGGCGAGAAGGGGGATGTGAGACAACCCGCACGCAGGTCGCAGATTGCAATCAACATTGCCAGTACCTGCCAGGCAAGGGCTTAGCATGCTGGCGGCCAAAGCACGGGTGGCCATGATGGACAAGGTGGCCGCGCGAGAAAGGGCTGACACAGCCCGAGCGCGGCCGTGTGCGGGCAAACGGACGTTCGGAACTCCACCGGCCACCGATTTCAATGCCCAGGACGGTGAAATGCCAGCACTGGGCAGCAGCGAGCTCAGGGAACCCCCGCTTTTTGGCTTGATGGAGGACTGCCCTGCACCGCGTTGGCGGCGCGGAGCACCAGCAAAGGCGAGCGGTACGACGAAGGCGGCCGGGCCCGATGCTCAAGCCCGTCCCGGCGCGGAGATGCGGCTTTCGCGACCATCACGATGGCCCTAGCGTCCGCCATCCATCCGCCAGGAAACTCCAAGAGCTACATCGCAAAGGCGCCCGGGTTGCAACAGCCAACATCCCAGTCCACCGATGAGAGGGGGGGCCTATATTATTGCCGCAATGCGCAACCGCGCGGGCGTTTCGCGCGTGCGAATGTACAGTTTTCTGGGTGTCACCCTGGCTGTCGTGGAGCCTTCACATTGATGATTTTTTTCCTCCCAGACTTTTCCTCCCTGCTGTTCTCGCGGTCCCAGTGCATGGCGCGTAAAGCGC
>CAJNIZ010046795.1:19328-30844 GCA_905231905.1 Symbiodinium pilosum | reverse complement strand
TTTTTGGTATGCATGTATGTATGTATGTATGCATGCATGTATGTATGTATGTATGTATGTATGTGTGTGTATGCATGTATGTCTGTATGTATGTATGTATGTATGTATGTCTGTATGTATGTATGTATGCATGCATGTATGTATGTATGTATGTATGTGTGTATGTATGCATGTATGTATGTATGTATGTATGTATTATGTATGTATGTATGTCTGTATGTATGTATGTATGCATGCATGCATGCATGCATGTATGTATGTATGTATGTAATGTTATGCTATGCTATGCTATGCTATGCTATGTAATGTAATGTAATGTAATGTATGCATCCCTAAACCCTAAACTCAAGGCTTAGGCCGCCCCACCCACTGTGGGTGGGTGGCGCCTAAGCCCCTCGCCCTCTATGGCGAAAGGTCTTTTACCCAGCCCTGCCGCAGCACAGCCACGGTAGCAGCAGCCCACGATGGGCCCGGTACCGGAACTTGTTCTCCTTGCAACCAGTACTGGTTGCCCTGCCCCCTTGACGTGGCTGGTTGGTTTTTCCAGGGGGTATCTGGGGGATCTGGGGGGTCCAGGCTGGTCGAAGCCTTCGAACACAAAAACGTCAGAGGTTCCAAGGCCTTTCAGGGCCTGAGAAGGGCCTTCCCTCCCAGGCCCTCAAGGCCTCGCAGGGCCTCTCCATAGCCTGGCCTCCCAAGCGAAATCCTCCTTTCAGGGCTCGGGCCCGACGCTGGGCGTTGCCCCTACAAGGTGTTTGACCATTTTTCAGGGGCCCTGCAAGAAGGTTTGAGATCGTTCAACAACGGAAACTCCAAATCCGATATATTTGCGTTGTTGGCCAAGACATGGGCCTCAATGAGCTTAGGTCCTAAACCCTCAAAGGAGTAGGTTTGGGTGGGTGGTTTGGTCGCCTCACACGGCGCGGGGTGGGCGATTGGTTAGATGGCCCTCTACAGTCCGGCCATGGCAGCACCTCGCATGCAGCCATGCGCTTGAAGAGTTCTTGACACGTAATCATCACTGCTTGCACGGTAACTCACAGCAAACCCTAAACCCTAAATCCTGAACCCTAAACCCTGATCTTTGTATGTATGTATGTATGTATGTATGTATGTAGGTTGTCGTAGCAGACGTAGCTCTCTTCCTCCCGAGACCACCTCTTCATGATTCAGCTCTGAAACACACACCTAGGAACCATCAGGGAAGGGTTTAGGGTTTAGGATTTAGGGTTTAGGATTTAGGGTTTAGGATTTAGGGTTTAGGGTTTGGGGTAACCCCCAATGGTAACTCTCCATGCCCCCAAACTCCGAGCCCTGTACTTGAAACCGTGTCCTTGGCATAGAGCTCGAAGGTCTTCTTGAACTCCGGATCGGTATGCAGAGCCTTGACACTCTACGGCATGCGTTGACCACTGCTTACGGTCAAGAGATAGCGGATTAGGGTTTAGGGTTTAGGGTGGAGAGCTGCAATTGCGATAAGCACATGTGTCGCGTGCATCCTGGCAAATTTGCGAAGAGCATGCAGACAACAGCTACCACTCTGTCTTCTCTTAACATCTCGACCTGACCTCAGACCATGCTAAGTTAATGATGCGCGATGTACTGCAAATCTGCGGCATTTCAGCTCATGTTTTCACAGGCCTCATCAGTCTTGAACCACAGCAGGCTGTCATCCTCAAGTACACGCAAGATTCAGCTCAACGCAGAGTATATAAAGCAATGTCCAGACTATCTTGCTGGTTCTTCGCAGGCAACAAAGAATACAATCCCTACATGATCCTTGAATAATCCCTGCTGTTATCCCAGAAATGTCGCAAGAAGGGCTGCCCTTCTTACATGTTCATACTGAGGGGGTAGTAGGAAATAAGGGAATACAATCTCTATGAAACACCTATACATTATTGGGTTTTGGGTTTAGGGTATCTTCCCTTCCCTTATTCCCTACTACCCCCCCCGGACTATGCAGGAAACTGGATCATCTGCTGCCGACCTCGTAGGACAGCTTGTAATCCTTGAAGTAGCCTGGCAAAAGTCAAGGTAGATCAGGGATGCCCAAATAGGACACACCCGCTAAGAAGGACACCTTCACCATAAACCTTAAACCCTGAACCCTAAACCCACTAGACCCTGATCCCTATTCAAAGGGAATTGTCCAAAAGGAAGCCAGTGTTCGTAGGGGGTCGGTCCTATCCTTAGCCCAGGAGCATCTACCGCACCATACTGGTTGTTTAGGGTTTGGGTTCAGGGTAAAGAATAGGGGGAATAAAGGAATGTAGGGGCATGACATCGGGTTATATAGGGATAATGCAAAAGAACATGGAAACTGCTATCTAGGGTTTAGGGCTTAATGAGAGTAGCCCCCAAACAATCCCCAGTAATGTGCTCTCCTCCGATTCTTTTCCATTCCCCAAACCCTATATCAAAGATCTTGAATACTGGTTTCGATTGTCTTTATCATTCCCTAAACCCGAAATAGTGGCTTCCACTCATCTACAGTGTTGCCCAAACCGAGTTCTTGTCGCCGCATAGTGATTTGCAAACATGGCCGGGAGACTGTTGTCGAAGGTCAACCAGTTCTTCGTCCAGGCAGCACCGCCAACCATTCCTGGCACCCACTCTTGAACTAATGTAGTGGCCTAGTTTCTTAGGGCTGAAGAAAATGGAAACTGCTCTAATATATCTTAATATATGATGGTCTGTTAGGGTAAATTACGGGTATATTTCGGTATATCATATTATAGTATAGACTTACAGAGACAGCTACACATAGCTTAGGAACACTGGAGCAAGCCCTAGGCAGCATCTTGAATCTCACCATGCAACGACACCCGCCTCATCCTTCTCACTCCATATGGACAGTTTCAAGAGGGGTCTCCCTTCTCGACCACGATATACTACAGCACCATCTTATTACAACGACCCCCAACACGGGACCCCTCATTTTGGAAAACCTAACCCTAGGACGCTAAAATCACCCACATATAGCCCCCATTTAACCCTTCAAAACAGACCCCTAAACCCTTATACTCTACACCCCCTGCATAAACCTCAAAAAAGACCTCCACTTCAGGAGGACCCCCTGCGGTGTAATATGGGTATAGTAGGAACATAAGAGGACCCTAATATAATCCTGATTATCCATTATAGTCCCTATTTCTGGGTGGGGGGCCCCTAAACCTAAACCCTATTCTAGTTTCCATTTTCTTTTCCATTATCCCAATATATCCCCAATAGATCCCCTACTTCTCCCAACTGGCGCCAAGAAGCCGACACCGTTCTTGCCATCCTGTGCGCTTCGGCCGAACAGGAAGCGAAGCTAAGAAAGTGGACAGGACAGGATTCAACTCAGGGTTTAGGATTTAGAGGGTTAAAGGTTGAGGGTTCAAGGTTTAGGGTTTAGGGTTTAGGGTTTAGGGTTTAGGGTTTGCGGTTTAAGGTTTGGGGTTTGGGGTTTAGGATTTAGGGTTCTAGATTGTTTTGTTGTTTTGGGGGGGCTGCACGGGGGTTAGAGTTTAGGCTTTAAGGGTTACATTCTAAACTTAGCCAGCCTTACGTCTGTAGGCTGCCTGCAGGCCTTTCTTTGGGAAAGGGCCGGACCGACTACAACCTAGTCTGCAACTTGACCTAAACCCTAAACCCTAAACCCTAAGGAAAGCCCACTCCTTGCGCACGATGCACTGGGACTTGGTGTACGTGGAAGCTGCCTGCACGTCAAAACACAAGTTGCTGTGGATTACTTGGGGGGTCAGGGTTTAGGGTTTAGGGTTTAGGGTTTAAGGTTTAGGGTTTAGGGTTTAGGGTTTAGGGTCAGGGAGACATAGTAATTAGGTTAATAATGGAGATAGATGGGGTTACTATATGGGTTATAGGGGTTATTAAGCTACTTACTAAGTCTCCCTGACCCTCCAAGTAGGGAGTTCATCAAGAAGTCTAGAATGTCTTCTTCAGGATATGGGGTTCCCAACAATTAGGGGCTCCTTGTGGAGAGTCCCCACAACCGGGATTGAAGCATATCAAGGTCTACATTGGGGCCCCGGATTTCAGGAAACTCCCATACCCTAAACCCTGAACCCTAAATACCTCAGGCCCTAAACCCTAAACCCTAAATCCTGAACCCAAATCCCATGTTGGACACGAACCGACCTGCTCACCATATCCGAACGGGCATGCGCCGCTGCGCTCCTGATCATCGACTCTGGCACTACGTATTAGGGATAAGGGTACAGGGTTTAGGGTTATTTTTCTAATTGTGGGCCCCTTTTGGCCATAGACTGTATTATCGGACCTAATATCTAGGGGTGCCAAAATGGTATCCTCATGTTGGGAACTTCCCAATATAGGGATGTACAGGGGAAATGGAAAAGAAAATGGAAACTACAATATTGATTAGGGCTTACGGTTGAAGGTTTAGGTAGGGAAGAAGGAATCGAAATGAGAAGGCATTGGCAAATGAAACGGAGACTGTGATGACATAGGGATGTAAGGCTTCAGAGACAGGTAGGTCTTTCACGAAAAACTATTGTTCTCTATGACAAGTAGCATGGGGGATACAGCTCATTACCTGGTTATCCTTCGAGTGGCTTCCCGCCCCAATACAAAGCCCAAAATACTGTGGTCCATGTTACGGGGGCCGCTCAAATGGTACCCCTAATTTTGGGAAACCCTAACCATGGTCCATTTCGCTTTCCATTTGATTCTCCGTTACTGGCGTAATACTGTATTTCTAGACCATAGATATTAACTTCCATTACTTCCATTTCAGGTTCTGTTCTCCATCATGCCTACAAACCCCCCTACACCCTAAACCCTAAATCCCAAACCCTAAACCCTAAATGCCTTTAGGTCTCGGACTGACGCAGCAGGGTACGCAAAACGTCAGATCCTTGAAGGCACGGCCAATGGTGTGGGCACCCGAGAGAGCCACAATCTCCTGGTCGGTGAAGCCTCGGTGCGAAAACGATTTTGTCATTTTAATTATAATAATAGTAATAGTAATAGTAATAGTCATAATAATAGTCATAGTAGTAGTAATAGTAATAGTAAAAGTTTCGTCATTGAGTAGTTACCCAACCGGAGGGGTGAAGGCTTGAACTCGAGATGACGAAAGGCGTTCGAGGATTCAGAGCTTAGGTTTCATGAGCATCCCATACAGCATGTTTGCTGGTCCGCCGAGGCGGGAGGCCTGGGGCGTTTAAATCCAGGTCCGGAGACTAGGAGAGTAAGTCAACTCTCCCCATACCCCCTCCCAGCGGTCGCGATTTGGTAGGAGGATTCGATCTGCTTTTCTTTGTTTCGGTTTAGGGGGGCAGGGGCTGGCATGGGTCTGAGGTGCAGCATCCCTCGAGGCCGAAAACGGTGCTCGGAGGGAACCGCGCGGATGGGGTGGGGCTGGGGGGGGGGAGCCGGGAAATGCGTGTTTGGTGAAAATGGCTGAGACAGCTGCAGCATGTGCCGCCTCCGCGAATGCTGCTACCTTGCTCTCTCGCTTGGACCACACTTGCCGAGGCGGTCACGCGTTGCTACAGTAGCACTCCTCGTCCTCCTACTGTTCCTACTACTACCACTACTGTTGGCAGACAGCATTTCGCAAAGTGCATGTGCCAATGAGGCTTGTGACCATGCTCGGTTCATGCTGTTGCTACCGTACCGACTCCCATAAACCCTCAACCCTAAACCCTATAATATATTATAGTATCTTATCATATCTTATCCTATATTACAGTAGATTGTACTGACTTCCCCAAACATATTACAATATCTTATCATATTCTATCCCATATTATGCAATATGTTATCCTCTTTATGGTATATCGTAGTAGATTTATACTGACTTCCCAGAACAAACCCTAAACCCTAAACCGCGGTGCCGGTGTAGGTTTGTAACTGAGGTTCTGACCCATCTTCTTCGTGAACACGTTGCGGAGATGCTGTGCCGCAGAGGTTGCCTGCTACTTGGAGGGTCATATACGTGTATATATATATATATGTATATACATATATGTAGGATTTAGGGTTTAGGGTGCCATGCAGTGCTCAAAGATGCAAGTTACAAACAGCAAAAGTCCTCAGCCCTAAACAGGGATCCCTACGTCCAAAGAATTAACTCTTGTTCCCACCTTAAGCCCTCAACTATTATTTTACTATAACCTTTAATATTGTTATTACTTATACTACTAATTCTACTATTGTATACTATTGTTATTACTATATATATATATTCTACTATTCTTGCTACTATTATAAACCCAGACCCGTGATTAATAAGCCCCTCCCCATAACAAAGACTATAACAGGGATCCGAACATTCAGGCCCTTAAAAGGAGGTTTATTCAACATTAACCCCTAAACCCGAAACCCTGTATGGTAGTTTCCATTTTCTTTTCCATTATCCCTATATAACCCCTATATAACCCCTACATAACCCCTATATACCCCCTATATAGTTTATTCATCACGGGTCTACATGGTACTTCCCTAAAAAAGGGGACCCCAATATAGACCCCAAAACACTATAGTCCTTATTATTGGGACCCCAAAATGGTAGCCCCCTAAACCCTAAAGCCTAAACCCTAAACCCTGAACCCTAAACCCTAAACCCTAAACATCCCTCAACACAGAGCTCTGTGTCTCCGGGCTCCACAGCCAAAGGGAGGCTCGGCGTCGGGAAGCCCGGCATTGCCGCCGAAGCCCTGGCAACAGGGAAGCAAAATGAAGGATTTTATTAGGGTTATATAGGGGTTATATAGGGGTTATATAGGGATAATGGAAAAGCAAATGGAAACTACTATATAGGGTTTAGGGTTTAGGGGAATGGTTGTGTTTAGGGTTTAGGGTTTAGGGTTTAGGTTTTAGGGCTTGGAGTTCAGGGTCTGGAGCTTAGGGTTTAGGGGGCAGGGGGAGAAAATGGAAACTAACATCTTTAGCGATATATCGGGGTTCTATACCGATGCATGAGGATTATATAGGAAGTATCTACGAACATATCAGGGGAATAGACAGCCAAACATGGAAACTACAATCCCATTTAGAGTTTGCGGTTTGCAGCGGGAATACCTGATAATCATGTGGCAAAGAGAACGGCAAATGAAATGGAATCTGCGATGCACAGTGATGTATACTGATTTTGGGTCCAGGGAAGAGGCAGGTGCATTATGAAACGCTCGCCTCATGCATACCAGAACTTCTAAGAAATTATAGGATGTTGCCTGGCTTTAAGTTGGGTTTCCCCGACCTCGCCTTAACTGATACAACCCACTATGAGTAAGCCGAACTTCCATTTCCTTTTCCATTTCCCTACAAGCCCTGACCCCTAAAATGTGCCCAATTGATTTTGGTTGTTGCTTGGGCCTGTTTCCCACCTAGGTAGGGCAACTGAGGCGGTTTAGGGGTTTACGGGATTCGGGCTTCAGGGCTTAGGTCTTAGGATTCAGCACTCTAGATTTAGGGTTCAGGATGGTTCAGGATGTAGGACTTAGACCCTCCAATGTAGCACCTTTTTGGTAGTCCTAATAAGCATCCTAACCAAAAAACCATACCAAACCCAAAACGGAAGGAACTACATTGGAGGCTCTAGGTAGGGCTTAGGATTCAGGACTTGGGGTTAGGTATTCAGGCTCCCATACACCCACGAATGTAGCATGGTAGGAGTGTGGAGGGGCCATGGTAAAAGTACCAGGATGCGTTGTGGTCACCATGAATGCGCGTGCATTGGTCCACCTAAGTCTGACACCAGCACAAATTGGCAGATGTAGAGATATTACCTGCTTGGGTTGCCCCGCACCAACTCAGCCTTACATCCCACAACCCACCGTATATAACCCCAATTGCCATTTCATTTTCAATTTTCTGTTTGAACCCTACACCCTAATCCCTAAACCCCAGGCCCTAGACCCTAAACCCAGTCTCTGCAGTTCCAGACCAAGAGCTTTTTCCCTAGCGGGACTTGTAGCCGAAGAGCGGAAACACGTGATAGATGGTTTAGGGTTTAGGATTTAGGGGTTAGGGTGTCATCTCTCGAAATCAGAGTTCCCTTCGGGGAGATTATGATAACAAGGAATTCTGCAGTGGCAAGGGAGGCACCGCACTTTTAAGACTACCAAATGAGGAGCGTTTGTTGGTGGTTGATTGAGCCAAGCAGGGTTATATTCTTCTTGTAAAATACTATACCTGAAAGGATGATACAATCTTGTTCTATGTTGGAGCTACAGTATCACCGGTACACATACTTCTCACAGGTACATGCTATCAACGAAATTTGGCGACGCCTATGGCACCTTCCAGGGCAGCAACTCGAAGGGCAACCACTTGCTACACTGTTGGTTTAGGGTTTAGGGTCTAGGGCAAGGAGATTCATCCTTAGGACCCCACCCCACCCCCCCCAAAAAAAAAAACGCAGAAAACAATCAGTATTAATATTCTAGGTCGCTGTCCAGGAGCTTAATAAAAATTTACTATATTGGGGAATCCCTATTACTTACCCTGTATATACATATAAACACTCATGATGGTAACTTAATCTAGGTTCCTTAACAGCAACCCAGAATTTGGAAGTAGCTGAGGCTGCGGCTGCCCTCTGACAAGGTTGACCGTGGACACCTGGCCCACTCAGGAGCTGGTCCCCGGCTTTGCTTCCTAGTTCTTCGTAGGGAATAAGGGTTTAGGGTTTAGGGGGTTTTGGGTTTTGGGGGTTTAGGGTTTAGGGTATATCATTTATATAGGGATTATATAAGGATAGTAGGGAATAAGGGAATCTACTCCTGCATTATATATATATATACATATTCCCTTACTCCTTGCGAAGAACCAGTAAGTTTCGGGGGGTTGCCCTGATTTGGAGTCCTGGTATGTAGGTATACTACAAAACACTAGCTGTTTGTCCGCAGCAGTAGTTATAAGCAGTATACGAGGTGCATGGAAATTTCCAGAGATGTGCCCCAGTAAAATCCACAATATCTTATTTTATAATCCTAATGAGGACTTTGCAAAAGTGCCCCCAATTTGTGGAAACCCCCCTAGCAGGGGGTAGCCCTATTTTTTAGCTCGGACTACCGGAGTGGGTCCTGTAAATACGTGGACCATGACTGAACCGCGTCTGAATATGCGCAAAGAGGAATGCTGAACTGTGGTCAGAAGGAAAATGGATTCCTGTGGGTACGCTCCCTCTTTCCCGACCCTAGGCCTTGAGCCTCAAATCCTAAACTGCAAACGGAAGATTGGGGTTCAGTGTTCGTCGTCTTTTCCCTTCTTCCCTAACCACCCGTAAGTATAGCTGTCCCTGTACAAGTCCTTGTGATTGTCCCTATACTCATATGTAACCCCTATATAACCCTAATATACTATAGTAGTTTCCACTTTCTTGTCCATTGTCCCTACATGGCCCCTATATAACCCAAACATCATCCATATAATGCACCTAGGTAGGCATCCATTGCCTCAGTTTCTACTAACTAGCAGTTGTTGACACACGGCCCAAAACCCTATCTATCAGTGCAAGCCCCCACTGTCCATGTCATTGTCCATTTGCTTTTCCATTTGATGCTTAATTCTTTGCCGGTGCAACCTCTAAGCAACCCCTATGTGTCCCGAAAACAACCCCTGTATCACGCCTACATCACATACTAAACCCTAACCCAAAACCCTGCATAAACACGAACCCGTACATCAGTAAGGCAGTGAGCCTCCATGAGAGCATTCCGCCACATGTGCCAAGTGCAGTCCTGAACTTGCAGCACTGGCACAGAGGGTTTAGGGCTTAGGGGTTTAGGGTTTCAGGTTTAAGGTGTAGGGCTTCATACTTTTAAGGTTTAGAGCTTGGGGTCTCGACGTTTAAGGCTAAGATCTAAGCCTTTAAGCCTTCGGGCAGTGCAATGGAGACCCTGACTTCGATACGCGCATGTCTTAGGGTTTAGGGTCTAGAGATAATGGAAAAGACAATGGAAAATGACATGGAAACTGGGTTACTTCGTGGTTCGTAGGTATATGATAATAGTCACCCATATCATGTTGAGGTCTATTTGAGGTACCCTATACCTGAATTACACTCGGGCCCTGTTGCATGCACCAACAACCTTCCTTGGCTGGAGGGCATTGAAATTAAGCTCACGGCAGCATCATCAGTGGTATAGTCCACTGCCAGATTGGCGTTGATGATGCCAAAAGCCCTGAACAGGCAGACAAGTACTAGACCCTAAACCCTAAACACTAATCATTCGTATATATACTATAGTAGTTTCCATTTCCCTTTCCATTCTTACTATATAATATCTTAGATATACACATACATATATGTATATTTATACCAAGCAAACACAAAATCTGCGAGGCATGTGGCAGGTTGTCAAATCGTGGTCCTTTTTTGCGCCCCGAATATCAGTAT
Organism: Symbiodinium pilosum; assembly: GCA_905231905.1. NCBI lineage: Eukaryota > Dinophyceae > Suessiales > Symbiodiniaceae > Symbiodinium > Symbiodinium pilosum. The sequence goes on along the minus strand of CAJNIZ010046795.1, from coordinate 20,469 downwards.
CATACAGCCCCTACCAGAAATAGTACAGGGATAGCATACTACTCGTCGTTTCAAAATGCTATATAATGGTACAAGGAGGGACTACAGTTATTTTGTCGAAACTAATTACCATATACCAGGCCGCCTGTTGGCAGGATGCTCCGCGCACTCAATCAGCTGCCGCATGCTGCCCGCCGGGCAGATCGTGTCCTGACAGTGGTACTTGGTGTGTTTTTTTCCCTGAAGATTAAGGGCCCGTTTTTGGGACTCCCCTAATTAAGCCCTATGTAGGCCTTAAATCTGTTATAGTTAGTATATCGGGATGTCGGAGTCTGTTTTGCCCCTCCCCCTACTGTATTCCTGGGAACTCGCTCGTGGACGCATGGCTGGATTGGACATCTGGTACGAAGCCCATTACTGCGGATCATCTAGTAACCCCTACCGCACAGCAACGACAATATGACCGACCTTCATAGTATGACTACTATAGTTCCCTTCTTGTGGGGGCTGGGGGTCCTCTAAACCCTAAACCCTGAATCAAAGTCCCAAACCCTAACCATACCCCCACACAGCTGAGTTTGCGGCTGAATCGAGGACCATGGTGTAGAAATATCCTTGATGCTTGGCATGTGAGCTATAGTCTAAACTCCTAGTATCCCCCTTAATAACCCCTATAATAGTCCCCTATATAATCCCTTATATAGCCCCCCTTTAAAGAGTTTAGACTATAGCTCAATGTGAAACATGGACTGGGTCCGAGCTGGAGCCCGTACGTTAAGAGTTTAAGGTATCAGGTTTAGGGTTTAGGGTTTAGGGTTTAGGGCGTAATTCTATAGGACTTAGGTGCAATGTGTAGGATTTAGGCTCTGGAGTTTAGGGTTTGGGGTTCTGGGCACTTCGCACCCTTGCCTGATACGTGCCGTCTTCTTTTTCAATAGCCGATGCCAACCCTAAACCCTTAGCCGCTCAAGCCGTAGGGTAGTTCCAACCAGAACAGTCCAAAAGACACGCCTGCAACGTGTTGGACATAATCAGTAACCTGAACCCACAACCCCTGAACCCAACACCTTAAACCCAAAACGCCTTGACCTTCTGCCTCAGACCCCAAAACCCTAAGCCTTAAACCCTAAACCCTAAACCGTAGACCCTAAACCCTAAACAG
>CAJNIZ010046794.1:27643-38852 GCA_905231905.1 Symbiodinium pilosum | reverse complement strand
CGCTGAACTTCCTCCAACACCTCCAACGGCATGACGCTGGGACCTGCGGAGAAGTTGTAGACACGGCCCTCCGCCATCTTCTCAGCAATCAGTACAACACTACTCTACGAAAGCTGAGTTGGGCTTACAAAATCTTGCTGCCGGCATTGCAGATGTCGGTTGCGGTACGCATGCAGTTGCCAATCAACGCCGCACTTCGACATTCAGAGATACTTGAAGGCTCAAGCGGAGTTATGCACAGGGCTATTTGCATTTCTGCATCTTACTCAATAGGAATATGGAAGTATATTTTGCAGGGCTATATAGGGATTATATTCTACTAAGGACCAGTAAGTTTTCACCATTGTTGATGGAGGAAATCCTGGGATCTAGAGAACCTGGAGCTGTCAAGTTTATATTGGTCAAGAGTGTGCCTGGCACAACGCTAAAGCCCTGGACCCAGAATTCTACAATCTAAACCCTAAACCCTTGCCCTAAATAAACCCTAAACGCTAAACCCCCAAATCACCCCTCCCAGCAGAGGAGAGTAACTTAGGCCTTCTGCTGCTGTGACCGCAAACGTCCTTCTTGCCGTTTGGCCTGACAAGCAACAAAGTGGGGATGGTCCGATGGTCCAGGGCATCCTCTTACTGGTGGCTTGGGGCTTCGAGGTTTAGGGGTTTAGGGTTTTAGAGTTTAGGAGTTCAGTGTTTATAGTGTTTTAGGGTTCAGGGTTTAGGGCTTGGGTTTGGGGCCTAGGGTAGGAATGTTTAAGGGTTAGGGGTCTAGGACTGGGAAAGGGGGGGGGGGAGGAATACAACGAGGAGAGTACCTTCTGTTATTTAGGATGGCTTAGGGCGTCGTACTCATGACGTGTTTTTTTCTCCCATTGGTCTATGTTGGAAATGAGGAACGAAGGTTACAGGGACTATTTGCAAGGATGTTTAGCTTTTAGGGTTTAGGGAGTTCCCGCATTCCCAGCCATGGGTCAGTGTTGCGCTGGGGTTGGGGCTCAGGGCTTAAGGTTTGGGATCAAGAGTTCTGACGAGAAAGGATTGCTAACGTGTTTATGTAGAGCTTGGGATGTAAGGTCTAAACCTTACAATTTGAGAGGCTTTGGGGTTTGGGGTTTGGGGGGATATACAATTTGGGGGGGTTTGGGCTTAGTGGCTTATAGGCCTCATGCTCTTGTTCCTTGTTATCGGGATACCATAACTTTCAAACAGCTAGGAGCTATGTGCAACGATGACCCGAATATGGGAATGTGCGTTAACGTTGCTCATCGGACGGTCACCCTAAAACCTAACCCAGAGGGTCCACATATACAACTATTAGGGAAATAGGCCCCAAAATACCATGCTATAGAAGGAATTATGGGTCCCAATAACCCTTAACCCTAAACCCTAAACCATCAGGCTACGGGATGTCGTGGGTTTGGACTTTCGGGGTTTGGATTTCTGGTGGGAGTTGATGCCCTAAACCCTAGACCCTGAAACCTGTGCGTGGAAAAATCTACCGAACTCAACGGTAGGGTGCTGCAGGGTTTAGAGTTTAGGGAGATTAAGGGACAGTTCTGAAGCTAATACCGACCACGTTGTGCATGAAGTGGTGGCAATTCGGTAGCTTTCAACTAAGTGCCCATCTACATGAGCAAGCGAAATAAAGCCCGCCAGGCAGGGACCACAAATTTCATGGTCCCCATATGAGACAAAATTGTCCTTGCGAGCTAATCTGGACACCTAAGGGCCCAAGGACCCAAATAATAGGGCTTTAGGGCCCAAATACCGTTAGCATCATAGTATTTTGGCCCTGAAACCCTATTGTTTGGGGCCTTGGACCCTCAGGGGACTTATGCTACCCTGAACCCTAAAACGCTGAAGCCTCGCGAAGCCAACAGTCTACTGCCTGCAAGGGCAGTCCTTGCTTCTAACCTCACAAACCTAAACCCTAAACCCTAAACCCTAACCTAAAGTGACAAGAACCATGACTCGCCCCTTAAAAGCCCTGCTTGGAGGTCCATGGGTACCTGGACCCGAAGTAAGTAAAATACTCGGGTTTAGGGTTTAGGGTACTAGCCCACAAAAACCCAAAATAGCTCAAAAGGCAATTATTCTACATACTTTTGGGCTTCAGAAATAATGGCCCGTATGGCTGTTATTCTGGCTTTAGGGCTAGTATTTTACATACTTTTGGTTCATGACCTACATGTAAGTGCACTGGGCTTCCCACTATGTTTTTAGCACAAAAAGCCATAGCTTCCCTGGACCTCCAAGTAAAGACTAGGGTTTAGGGTTTAGCTATACAGCAAATAAAAGGGTTTCGTTATGATAGTAACTTGATTTTAAGTTCCGTAACAGCAACCCAGTAAATCCCTGCGCGGTAGAGGAAACTTTGAGGCAACCACGCTGTCACTGACTAAGGACCTGGCGCCGGCGCTTTGGAGTTTACATACTGGGTTGTTAGAGAGTAAGGAAATATGGTACAAAGGGATTCTATTGAGGCCTATATTGCTTCATTCCCTACTTAACATCCATAAGTTTAGGGTTTGAGGGCTATATGAGCTATATTCTATCATCCTAGTATCCCCCTTAACAACCCCTATACTGCTCCCCTATAAAATCCCCTACATACCTAAACCCCAAACAGTACTTTCCATTTTCTTTTCCATTATCCCTATATAGCCCCAAAAACCCTCACATTACTGATTATTAATCCCAAGCCCTAAACCCTAAACCCCAAACCCTAAACCCATCAGGGGTCTACATAAGCCCCTTCAAGGAATTCAGGCTATAGCTCACATGGGCTCGGAGGCTCGAGGCATCCTGGGTGCTACTTACAGAGTGATTATTCGAGCCTTTCTGGCTTACTCAACGGTTCTCAGTACGAAATAAGAGAATATGTGATATGAGGATTGTAATATAATCAAAAGGATTATAGTCACTTATTCCCTACTAAGAATCAGTAAGTTTAGGCGCCCAAGTCCCTCAAAAAAGAGGTTGCACCCTGGTCTGTGCTAGGTACTCAACTTGTGAGCATCTACCACAAGACCCCAACAGTTCATGTAAGAAATGATCTCATCTCTATGCACACCCTCCCAGAACCTTAAACCCTAAACCCTGGCCCCTAAACCCTAACCCCGAAACTCTAAACCCTTGCCCCTGAACTCAAATCCCTAAACCCTGGACCCTAAACTCCCTAAACCCTATCCAGCAGGAACCTGTGAATGGAGGAAATCTTGCACCTCCCTGTATGCCTTACACTTCTACACTGGAAATTTCCCGCTTTGGAGTTTAAGGTTGGTATGCTCCTTCAGGAGGGTTATAAAGGGTTTAGGGCTTAGGGATCCTATACATAAAGGGGATTATATAGGGAAATACTATAGGGGGATCTTAAGGGGGATACTAAGAGTTTAAAAGTATAGCTCATATAGTGATACACTTTCCCAGACTAACATGGAAACCCCTATAGTCCCCTTTTAGAGGGTCTATAGTCTTTAAAGGGCTTTGAGTTTCCATGTTAGTTTCCGGGAGTCTAGCATCCTGGGGTTTTATACCACACACCTCTTCCCCCCCCCCCCTCCGATAAGCTCCAATTAGGCCTTGTTTGGTTGTTTGTTTTGGAAGGGAAGTAGGGGGGTAATATTCGTGATCCTAAGTGCTGCACGATTTACTCTACACCCCAAACCTCCAACCCTAAACTCTACACAATAAACTTTAAACTCAAAACCCTAAACCCTAAACCCTAAGTACGTAGTAGTTTCCATGTTCTTTTCCACTCTCCCTATATAACCCCTAGCTTACCCCTATATATTAACCATCTACCCACTCCTAGCCATCCTAGCATGGAGTTATCCTTGCGTGACGGTAGCAACTTCCGGACCCAACCAATAGGGTTTTAGGGTCCAAATACCATTAACATCATGGCATTTGGGCCCGAAAACCTTATTAGTTGGGTCCTTGGACCTTTAGGTTTTAAAAGAGCAGGCATAGCTTTTTGTGTATTCCTCTAGGAAGATTGAAAAGATCCCTAATCTATAACTTTAAGGAAACAATTCCCCGAAAGCATCCCTGACGTTGACTCAGAAAAGCAGAAGCGCATCAACCATGATATGCGAGAAGGGCCCCCAGTCACAAATGGTAGCAAGAAGGGAGAATGGAAATCATATTTGGGTTCTGCCCGGCTCTTACTATTCACTATTGCCTACCCTGAGCGGTAAACCTTCAAGGGCCTTTGCCTGAAGGTTGCGAGGAATGTGAAGTAAGCCGCAACCCCGCAGATGCATAAGGCTCTGCATGGAACTCACTCTACCCTCCGAAAATTATTTAAAAAAACACCCAACAAGCAAACATCTTGACACCTGACTCCCTAAACCCTAAACCCTGCACCCTAAATCCTAAATTCTAGACCCTAGGTACCTGACTCCCAAACAAGCAGCAACATCTCAATATCTGAACAGCACTGGCCCTCAAACCGAGATCTTTAGCCACTCCCGAACATTTGTCCGAGACAACCACAGAAGAGGAAGAAGAAGGAAAAATGAACGTGCATTACTCAGGCCGCATGTCGAACATGCACGTAACCGTTAAGAGTTCTAAACCCTGAAGTCTCAAAAACCCTGAGTTGCCAAAGCCCTGAAGTCTCAAATACTCCTTCAACCATGCATGGTGCACGCGCTTCGGGCTTGCTCCCACTGCTCTAGCTGGTCGCCTTCCTCTTTGACCTTGTCACAATTCATGGGGAGGAACCCTTGCCCCAAAAACCTAAACCCTAAACCCTAAACCCTAAACCCAAACCCCCCAAAACCTAAACCTTATTCAAGCCCGACACCCTAGACCATCAACCCCAAGTTTTTGAAATTTCAAGGATTTGCGGTTTAGGGTTTAGGGTTTAGGGATGCCACCTGGCTCTTGGCAGGAAGTGAAGGACTGAATCCCTGCAGTTGCCCTTTGTGGTTTACGGGGGTTTTAGGGTTTAGGGCTTCGGACTCAGGATACATGAGTTCCATGTTCCCAAGATATCATAGTATGCCACAATGGGAATATCTAACTTCAGGGGGGGTGAGGGGGGTTTTGATATTAGGTGGAGGTGAATAATCCCCTATAGCAGTCCCTATGATGCAGTTCCGCATTCCTTAGTAAGTGCCAGGGAAGACTGGGTGTCGCAAAAACTCCTCCATCCTCTGTAGAGTTGAAAGTTGAAGGTTTAGGATTTATGAAGCTGAAGGTTGAGGATTTAGGGCGCAGGGTTTGGGGTTTGGGGTTTAGGGCTTAGGGTTTAGGGCCGAGGGCTTTGAGGGTTGCCTCTGCACACTTCTGGATCTTTGAAGCCTTGATGGAGGAAATCCTCTTTCCGGGGGCAATGGGCTATGAGGACCAATCTGGGTATCTGAGCTAGAGTCTAAACTCCTAGCATCCACCTTAATAACCCGTATGATACTCCCCTAAAAGATTCCCGATATAAGCCCCTTTAAGGCGTTCAGACCCTAAACCCTAAATTCTAAACTCTAAGCCCGGTATACTCCCCTATAGAAGCCTAACTCCTAAAACTGAACACTGCGCTTGCAGGTTGCTTATGGAAGACTGTCTTTGTAGGGCTATGGGGTTTCATATTAGCTTAGGATTTAGGATTTAGGGTTCAAGGTGGTCGGACTCTTCCACGGAATCAGGGCATGAGGCATGAGGTAGGTCGGCCAGTGCATTCCCAGGGCGCACAACTTCGCAAAGAGGGCATCTCAGCATGGGTGCCTTTTCTGCGATCGGTTTAGTAGAGTTTGAAGCAAAACCTAATGGGTCCACAGTATATAAGTATTATATACTCCCACCAGAACCTTCACAAACTTAATCTCAACTCAAGTAACAGAACCTCCTACGTATATATGTACATTCCATGATGGGTTCTTAAGGAAAGTACTGATCCCTAAACCCTAAAACCGAAACCCTAAAACCCTAAAACCCCAAACCCTAAACCCTAAAACCCTGAAACCCTAAAAGCTAAGCCCTAAACCCTAAACCCCAAAACGTAAACCAACTCCGAGAAGGCCTTCCACGCGTCCTCGTACTTGCCAAGCTTGGCCAGAGCCTCCGGATAGGGTTTAGGGTTTAGGCTTAATTAGGGTTTAGGGTTTAGGGTTTAGGCCTAATTAGGGTTTAGGGTTTAGGGTTTAGGGTTTGAGGGTTTAGGGTTTAGGGCTTAGCTTTTAGGGTTTAGTGTTTAGGGTTTGAGGGTTTGAGGGTTTAGGGTTTAGGGGTTTTAGGCTTAAGGGTTTAGGGCCTAGGGTTTAAGGTTAAAGGTTTAGGACATCTTGCACCACGTAGAACCCCCCTGATTCGCGTGACCACGAAGGCAGAGGGTTTAGGGTCCAGTACTGCAATTCTTGGCGTAGAGGGTGCAATAAGGTGGTGCAAGATTTGGCCCATCAACAGTATTCCCTAAACCCTAAACCCTAAACCCCTAAACCCTAAACCCTAAACCCTAAACCCCTAAACCCTAAACCCTAAACCCTACAATATTCAACGGCTCAGGTTGACTGCATTGGGCCTGAAACAAAATCCAAAGGAAGACACCCAAAAGTCAAGCAGAAGGCCAAGACGTGGACCAATGCACCAATTGGGGTCATATAAGGTTACATAGGTGTTTTATGGGGACCTATAGGGATAATGGGAAACAAGCTGGCAATTACTATTTGGGGTTTAGGGCAGATTCACCTTGGGTTGTTCAGGGTTTAGGGTTTAGGCACTGTGTCTACTTGAGAACGTCTGTGGGGTTGATGAATTCGGGTTTAGGGTTTAGAGCGTAACGCAGAAGACTCTAAACCCCAAACTCTGAACAGCGCAAAGGACTTCCACAAGTACCCTAAAGAGTGGTTTGACAAGGACGTTTTCCAACACCCTACCTTCCCCTAAACTAACATGGAACTCCAAATTGACCGATTTTTTCTTTAAAGTCATTCGTGTATGAAGGACCTGTTTTCAGGTTCCATGTTAGTCTGGGGGAGAGTAACCCCGTCTTCACCTAAACATGGGAGTAAGCACCCTCAAGGGACCTGACTCTAAACACCTGTAGCACAAACCACATATGAGCTAGCGTCTATATGTCCCATCTAGTTAATGGACACCAGTTCCTATCAAGGAATACGTAAATGGCGACACCTCTGTGGTGGACACATTCACAGGCACATGCAGGACGAGTGGCTTGATTATTGATTGTGGAGGCGAGGGTGTTCACCGCGTCGAGTGCAGCCCCAAGTGGCGGTGGGCTTGCACTCTTTCCCCTCCGCGCGTTCTTTTGCGCGACCTGCGCAGACTAACATGAAAATGATGATTTTCCGTGACCAGAACCAGAGGTGGCACACTGGGAATCCAGCCGGCCGGCCCCGGGTGGCCACCAAATGCCATGGGCGTCGACGAAGCCCGTAAGCTGCTGCCCCCGAGGTCGAGCGACGGCACCTGAACAGCAACAAAGTCTGGGTTGCTGTTAAGGAACTTAAATTAAGTTACCATAATTGGTATATATAGTACATAATAGGGTTTCCCCAATATAGTAACTTAATTTAAGTTCCTTAACAGCAACCCAGCAAAGTACAAGCTCCATGACGTACAACGAGACTTTGACGCCTTGCTGCTGCAGAAAGATTTCCACATCGGGTTGCTTGGCCTCAGTCAAGTACTGTATGGTAAACCCTAAACCCACAGTCGAAGACCCGTTCGGCCAGCACCTCACTCCACGCCAGTTCTTCTGGAGCAGCAACAAGCATAAGCCTAATGAATATTGACCTTCGCTCAGATGTACACCACCGAAAAAAGTGTAAGCGAACTTCCGGACCTTCCTGTTGTTCCGAATATTTGCTAATTAGGGCGTAGGGGGTTAGGCTTTAGGGGCTTCATTAGGGTTGTAGGGTTCATTCAAGGTAGCTTGAAACCCTAAACCCTAAACCCCAAAACGGCATTCAGGATTCCTTTCCTCTTAGACAACCGGGTTTGGGGTTTAGGGTTTAAGGTCTTGGGCTCTGGGCTTTGTGAGGCTTCTAAAATTTGCAGCTAAGCCTATGACCTTCCCTACTATCACAGAAAGGGGTCCCAAGACGGTCCTTAAAGCCCTAAGCTCCAGAGTTTCAAGCCTCGCGCGCTGAGGCACTAAACCTGCAAACCCCTCGAGATGCCCAACCACTTAGGCGCCATTCGGTTTAGGGTTTTGGGTTTAGGGACTAAACCTCTTACAACCTGATGGCCAACGCTAAACCCCAAGCCCTCATCCCCCAGTAAAAGTTTCCAAGCCATGAACATGTCTGGACAATACCTTTCAATACTCTCTAAGCCCTACACCCTGCTCCTAAGCACTGATCCCAAAACCCTAGACCCCAAATCCTAAACCCTAGACCCCAAAAGGTTTAGGGTTTAGGCCATTTAGGGTTTAGAGCTTTTTCTATACCAAACCCTAAATCCACTTGGGTTTTCAAACCTTGGGAAACCTTGAGTTACAGGTCAGGGTTTAGGGGTTTATGGCTTAACTGTGGGTTTAGGATTTAGGGTTGTAACTTCCTTGCAATAGGAACCCTTCTCACAATATCTAAATGCCTGGTCAAAAACGCCCTAAACCCTAAACCCTCAACCATTGTACCGCTAAAACATGTTTTTGCCTAGGAGTTTGGCACCTTTACCTTTTTTGAAGGGTCTAGATCACTCTAGCTAGACTTTTCACTGCGAACCTGAACCCCAAACCCTTAATACCAAAAACCCCTAACTCCTGGATCCTGACCCATCAAAACTTAATCCCTGAACCCTAGACCTAACCCTTATAGCCCCTCAGAAGGATTCAGCTTGCCATATCCCTGAAACATATAGTCTCCCTTAAGTAGATAGAATATGGGGTATATGGGGATCTTATTCTAAAATACCCATAGCCATATTCTATCTACTTAAGGGGGAAACACCCTAAACCCTGAACCCTAAACCCAATAGAGTCTAAAAGGGGACTATAGGTCTTGGTCTGTTTGAGGCCTCCTGCTTTCTCCTAAGCTCTAGCAGCTCTCGGGAGCACTTGACACGGGGCGGCTGGTTTCGGATCATCTCCTGGGGTTCAGAGGGTTGCTGTTTAGGGCGTAAGGTTCAGAGCTTGGTGTTCGAGGGGTAGGATTTGGGGTTTAGCCCTTACCTTAGACCCAGAAGACCTTCAGTTGTGGGACCCTATGAAAAAAATCTTTGCATGAAATCCTAAAACTGGGGGTCTTTGGGGGGTTAGGCTTTAGGGCTTAGAGCTCAGGATGTTTGGTTTTCAGCTTTGGGTTGGAAGTTTAGCATGGTTCAGAGACTGAGGCACATATGACAAAGCACCTTCTAGGAATTGCAGGTCTCCTTGTAAACTCCAAATGCATAATTCTTATAGAAATCAAAACCCTCGAAGGACTCAAGTTCCTCTATATAGCATAGGATTTTTCACTGGTGATTCAACGGAATTGCGTCAGGATCTTGTGCGCGTGGGACAGCTGGACAGGTGTAAGCAGTGTAAGCTCAAAGGAAATGTCACGCATGATTCCCTCCCAAGTTGGACACCAAAACATGTATGCACCAATATTTGTAAGGAACCGTTGTAACAATGACACAAGGGCTTAACATAAACAAGCTACATGAAACAAGACATCACGTACCGTCAATATACCGTCATCGCCCTACAGGACCCAAACAAGAATTCTTTCAACAGTATCTACCTGGCCCCTAGAGACTTAGGGTTTGAGATTTAGGGGTTTTGGGGTTTTAGGGTTTAGGGTTAGTGGTTTAGGGCTTATGTTTCAGGGCTTGGGGCTTGGGGTTTGGGCTTAGGGCTTGGGGTTTTGGAGAGACACCGCGAGTCGACACATCTTGGACCCTGTATAACGCGGGCAAAAGCTGGATGACGGAAACTTCTGCACTAGGTAGGAGGTTCAGAATACTGCGAAACCTCTCTTCCCCCAGAACCAAGGGGTTTAGGGTTTAGGATTTAGGGTTTAGGGTCCCAGGATATATAGTATTGTGCTTGGCAAACATTCCTCAATACGCAGTACCTCCTGCATATTACTCGAACGATCCATGCACTTTCCAGAAACTCAGGGTCCCAGTACACGTATAGTACCCAAGTCAGTACACGATGTAGAAACCCTGGAAACTCAGAAAACGTGCGCAACAATCAAGGAGTCTTGATTTGACACACGCACGCACACTAAAAAAACAACTCTGCGGTGGAGGCCTGACTTAAGGGTTTACAATCCAGGGTTTAAGGTTAAAAGGATGCATAGTTTCTCACAAAAAAGGGTGCACATGTAGCTCCGCAGGGAGTATGTAAACATAAGGATCATGTTGAGAAACTCCCCAAACCATAATCCCTGGCCTGTGCTAACTAGTTATGGCTTCCACGGTTGCTGGCTATAGACAGAACCCTGAAACCTAAACTGCCTTTAGAAGTAAACCATCCCACTCCAACCCCGCCCCCTCAGACGCCAACTTCGAAAGAAAAAGCTATTATAATGTACTAGTTTCCATTTTATTTTCCATTATCCCAATATATAACCCCAATATAACCCCAATATAGCCCTGATATAATCCTAATATAATCCCTAATATACTCCTAATATAACCCTAATATAATCCTAATATAATCCCTATATAAACCCTATAATTGAGCGCAGTCCTGAAACCGACCCAGCTCTTCACCATGCTGCTCCTGCCATCAACATGGTGTAGGCTGTTTGTTGACGTAGCCCCATTGCAAAAAGGGTTAGGATTTAGGGTTTAGGGTTTAGGGGTTGACTTATAGTCCCCCTTAGGTAGATAGAATATGGGGTATATGGGGACCTTATTGTAGTATACCCAAAGCCATATTCTATCTACTTAAGGGGGACTATAGCCCCATGGCAAAAAGCAAGACAAAGAGGACCCTTCGGATGTTCACTTGTCTTTATACGCAGGGGTTGTTTGAGAGAAGCCCTTCGTATACCACGTCACCTGTTCCTGCCAACGCAATGACCGCTCTTATAGTTCGTGAAGATGGCATTACCCTTCTCTTATGATGAGCACCGATGCAGGCACTGTCGCCGCAATAAAAGACATAGGTCCACTCGAAGTTCTGACAAAAGCTATACTTCCTGGTGGTCAGTAAGGAATACAACCGAATTCAATCCCCCTATAGCCCCTATACAATATTTGCCTTCTTCTTTACTAACACGCAGTGAGTACGGTGAACCCTAAGGGTCCAAGTACCC
>CAJNIZ010046794.1:7279-18165 GCA_905231905.1 Symbiodinium pilosum | reverse complement strand
GGGTTTAGGGTTGGGGGGGGGTTTAGAGTTAAGGGTTTCTGGTTTAGGGTTTCGGATTTAGGGCTTTTAGGATTTACAGTTGACTTGGTTGCAGTTAAGGAACTCAAATTTAAGTTACCAGTATACGGGTAGATAGTAAATACTAGGGTTTCCTACACCACAAGGCCTGAAGAGTGTGTAGGGTTTAAGGGCTTAGGGTGTACGGTTTAGGGTTTAGATGTTGGGATGCTAAGAAAAAAGATGCCCGTGATACTACGGAGCAACACGGTAGTACGCAAATGTGACGACACAAGCCCTAAACCTCAGCCCCAAAACCAAAACCCTAAATCCTAAACCCTAATCTCTAAACCTTAATTCCTAGTCCCGAAACCCTAAGCCCTAAGTCCCAAGACCTAAACCATAAACCCTAAATCCCAAACTCTCAACCCCGCTGTTTGTCTGGCAGTCGGAGGTTCTGTGGTCAACGACGGCCTCTGGGGCTCCATGTCTGGACCACCTACTTTGGGCCCCAAAGCCTATGAATAGTACCTACATTGGGCTATTTGGAGGCCTAGGGTAAGGGCTCAAGTACTTAAGAGTCATATACTTGCCAAAAACGGTACTGCAATTACGATTACCCACACTCCAAATACAATTGTTGGGTACTTGGACCTTCGGCTTTGTAGCAATAATCTGAAAATCATAAGGACCCGGTCAAAATCGTGCCACAATTGGAAGAAGGGATCGCAGAGCCTCTACATGCCCTGAGCCAAGCCTATCTCCCTCACAACCTCTCGACATGCAGACCTGATGCTTAATCCCCTCCCCCTAATATTCAACCCGCCCACCCCACGAATATTAAATCCTCCCAATATATTATATCATATATCGCATAATGGGAATATTTTTCAAGGGGAGGGGTCCTAAACCCTAAACTGCGTCCAGAAATCTAACCAAGCTGCCAGCCTGCTAGTTCGGCGACAATCCCAGACTGATGGTGGTAAAACCAGCATGCAATGGCCAAGGGTTTAGAGTTAGAGTGGTGCCCAAGATCATGCAAATAGTCCCTACATAACCCCAGTTCCCACATCATTCTGCATGTTCTTTTCCATTCAATTCTCCATATGAGCTATAGTCCAAACTCCTACTATCCCCCGTAAAGACTCCCGTATATAATCGCCTTCAAGGAGTTTAGACTATAGCTCATATAGTAGTTTCCATTGTCTTTTTACATTACCAGCAAGCCCTGGGCCTTTGCAACTTTTATGGCCTCCTCCCGTCAACAGATCCTTAAATCCGGATTAGGGTTTAGGGTTAAGCCAACCCTAAACCCTACATCCTAAACCCTGAAACTGTGATCTGCAACACCCTCATGCCCTGCACCCCCAACTCAAAAACCTGAAGCTGCTTAGGGTTTCTTTGTGGGGGATTCGGGGAAGGGATTTCTTTGAAGGCCTTCTACGAAGGCCTTCTACAACCCACGACCTGAACCTCAAACCTTCCAACCCTATTCCTAATCCCTAGACACGCGGTTTAGGGTTTAGGGTTTAGAAGCCCCCTAGAGACCTTGCACTCAAAACTTTACACCTCTGAACCTCTAAATCCCTACCGCTCAGAACTCAGAACCTCTCCTCGCCGCAAAGCCGCGGCTGGATCGCAATGTCTGCTTCGCAGACTGAGATCGGACAGGTGGCCTCAGAGCGCGGAAGGAGGGATGGAGAGGCTTGAGAGTTCATTGGGCTGCTGTTCAGAAATTTATTCTAAGGTAGCATAATGTGGCAACCCCACTATGTATTACGTGCTCATACTTTTTGGAACTGAGTTTAAATTCTAAGCAGCAACTCAGCTTAAGATGTACGACTTGGCATCTAAAGTGCGAGCCTGCAACGATCAGCGCATTTTGGGGTTACCAAGTGGTGCAAGGTGTCTGCCATCCGTCTCGGACCTGCTCCCAAAACAGCTCGGGGCCGTGGTATAACTGCTTGCCAAATACCCTGAACTTACGTACACAGCCTCCTGGCAACCTAGTGGAGATATGGATTGCGGATCTTAATGGACTTGCTTGTTCTTAAGAGGGTGTGCGGGAGTGGATCCCTTCAACCATCCCCATGTAACCCCAACATATACGATAGTTTCCATGAATAGGGGGACCCCAATATAAACCTGCAAATACTATAGTCCTTATGAAAGGGACCCCGAGTCATACAAGGTGCCCCAAATTGTCTGAAACCAACATCTCCCTCTGAGTAGGAGTACATGTCTTCACTCCACCGCTCCCCCTCCTGAGAACCGTCACATTCCCTAAATCCTAAACCCCAAACCCTTTCAGGCCGTCTCAGTCTCTAGGTTCACAGTTCACAGGTCATTCTGAAACGCTACACCACACCCAACCTTCCTCCCCTCCCGACACTCCCTAAACCCTAAACCCTAGCAATTTAGGCCGAATTTTGGGAAGGGTAGTGGGGTGTCAAGGCTTGAGGTTGTAGAGCCTGCTTTCCACCCAAAAAAGACACCCCGCATAACACCGTTCAAAGGGCCAGTGGTCTTTATTGTCGCCCCTTCTGGAATTCCACGTTAATCCTTTCCCTCTGATATAGAAACTCCCACACCCCTAATATCAAATATTCCCTATGTACTGAAATTTACACAAGGGGAATAATTTATACTAGAGAGGGGGGTGTTTTAATCCAATGCGAAGGGGAAAGGGAATCAACTTGGCTGAATGCTGGCTTACGTCCGCAGGCTTGATTACCCTAAACCGTAAACCCTAAACCCTGATTGCGTGAGGGTGCTGGATCAAGCCGAGCTTTGAGGCTTGAGGTTCGCGCCAGAAACCCCTTAATAATAAGAGTACCCTTTTTCCTGATATTCAGCTCTACTAAGGATACCCCAAAAAAAAAAGGCCAAAAGGGTACTACTGGGGTACCTAGTTTGAGTTTCAAGGCAAAGGAGTTTGATTGGGGATCGGAGTTTAGCGATGGAGGCTTCTGGTTCCCTAAGCCCTAGACCCTGAACCCGAAATCCCATAGCCCCCCCTTAAGTAGATAGAGCACGCCCCCCCGCCCCAACCCCCCCATCTACTTAAGGGGGACTACACACCCCAATTCCTCAACCCTCAACACAGCTTATTGGGATGCTATTGAACATGTGAGCTTCATCTTCATGATTGGGTTGCATGTGCAACCCAATGAAACTGCATGCCCCTATGAAACCCATGAAACCCTGAACCCTAGGCCCTAAGTGATCCAGATTTAGGGTTACATTGCAAGCTGAGGGCTTCGCGGCCGCCTTGCTGACATCTAGCTCTCAGCAACTCATAACCTGAGTGGAAATATGGATGGAGTTTAGGGTGTCGGGCTTGGAGGGCTTGAAGACCAATTCCAACACCAATAACGGAGAATCAAGCGAAGAAGAACATGTAATATTAAGTGGAAACTAGATTTCATCTGTGAGCTTTCCCGGGATATTATCAACATAGCCTACCGTGGCACCACCCTATACACCCGATACTGCCCTATACCCTAGGAATTACAGTGTATTGAGACCTCATGAGTGGTGCAAGGTTTGCTCCATCCGCCGAAGAGGGAGTTTGCTTCACCCATTTGCTGTTGATAGGGAAAACCCTGCATGACCCCAAGGAGATGTATTGGTCCACTCCATGTCATCCGTTAGCAGTGGGAACCCCAAGAAGCACGGATTGCACCATAGTGGGAGAATAAAACTAAACACAGGTGGAGTTGTGAGTACCGTACCCCAGGTTACCCAATTTCTTGTGAATCATCTTGTAGAGCTGCCCATAGCTCTAAGCTCTCTGGAACCCTGATAGAAATTCGAATCTCAGCTGCTTCCTAGTATGATTGTCAGCAGAACAATTTCAGGGAACTTGCAGATAAACCCCTAAACCCTAAACCCTCCAAGAAGGCCAAGGCCCCGACGCAGGAACTGCCTCAGAAAGCCACGATGACCCAGCTGGAAAAACGTAAAGATGCGCTGAGCCACCACGACTGCGGGCCGGATAGGTCAGCCATGAACTTATTTTGTTGAGGGCTTAGGGTTTAGGGTTTAGGGTTTAGGGCTTAGGGTTTAGGGTTTAGGGTTTAGGGTTTAGGGCTTAGGGTGTAGGACTTTATGGTAGCTTCTACGGCTTGCACTAAACTTGAAAAATCCAAGTGCGCCAATGTAAACAAAGACCTCGACTGGGCAGCAACCCTGTTTACTTCATGGAGTCGCCCCATAAGCGGATGAAGCTGACCCCGTCCATTCGCTAGCCAGGGCAGCGCATTGTGCCCAGCCAAATTTAAATTTGCAGACTGGTACCTTTACAGAAGGCCTATACATACCTGATATGGCCCCATTACCCTTATATTAGGATTGGGGGCTACTCTTTTCAGGCTAGTTAAAGGAGTATATTTCAACCCCAAAACCCCTACGTATGACCAAAAACTCTAAAGCATAACTAGCACTACTTGCATAGGCATACCTCGGAGTAGCTAGGTACGGGCCCCTGGCACACCCTAAGAATACTCTTCCTATAAGGCTCAAGGATGATGCACAAATTTCACTCGGTTTAGGGTTTTGGGTTTAGGGTTTAGGTTGAACCAAAATGAACATAATCTTACACTCTCTTAGGGGACTTCCGTATTTCCATCTCAACAACTACATAACCCCTACATAAACCCAGCTGGCATGTCAATCTCCACTTGATTCTTCATTATCCCCCGAGCCCTACCTAAACTTCGTATGGCTTGCAACAGCACAGGTGCAGGTGCAGGCGCACTCGCCGTTGGATTCACACTGCTTCCGGTAAGCATTGAGCCGCTTGAGCCTTACGGAAACAAGGAGGTCGGAGCGGGCAGGGAATGCATAGTGTAGGGGTCTACTTAATGTTCAATTGGGTTTATAGGGTTGAGGGTTTAGGGGGTTTTGGGTTGAGTTTTAATATGGTTACGCGAGGGTTACCACCGAATAGTGTTCGTTTGTATTCGGGCTTCTACCGTGCAGCTGAAGTCACTCCCTAAACCCTAAAACCTTAAACGAATTTGCTGGAACAGCAGATCTGGCAAGCACAGGCAGCTTCTGAAAGAACTTGCATTGCTTTAGGGTTTAAGGCTTATAGGGCTGTGCACAGGTTGCCTACTTAGAAGCCACGGTGACTTAGGGTTTAGGGTTAAGGTATAGGGTTTAGGGTTTAGGGTTTAGGGGATCCAAAAAATGGAACCCCCTAACAATCCCCTAGTTTCCCCAATGTAGTAATGGGTTCATATTGAAGGGTTCCATTTTTTGGATCCTTTAGGGGGTCTGGGTAGTAAGTAGGTTTAACAAAGGGTTATGAGCAGACCAACCCCCATGAGGATACTTATAACTGGAACCATTAATTCACAACCTACTTACTAAGCCCCGCTGAGCCTTCAAGTAAGGCTTTACAAGACGTATAAGCATTCTGGAGGGGTTATGTGATTGCAGCATTGGGACGTTGGGCATCATGCACGAGTAAGGTGGTGCGGGGGTTTGGGGCACCTGAACCCTTAAACCCTAAACCGAAGCCCTAAATCCCAAACCCAAGCGTTTCGGGTTAAGGGTTTATAGGGTTTCGGATTTAGGGTTTAGGGTTTCGGGTTTAGGGCTGAGGGTTTGGGGCTTAATGTTCATAGCCTGGTCGAAACCCTACCCGGCACTTTCAGCTCTCAATATGGTCAAATTTCGAAAATTGCATACCTTGGGGACTGCATGCGTCGCGGATGGGTTTATGGCCATGTCAAAGATTAGGAGTTAGGAGTGTAGGCTTTCCAGCTAAGGGTCCTTGACATTGGCAGGATTATGAAATGAGGGGATGGAATACATGAATCAATTTTCTGCGGGCATTGGTTTGGTTCCCGCACGCCTGGCTCAGGATTGCGGCTTTCTTTGCGGGATTACGGTGCCCGCTTTAACACAACTTATTGAAAGCCATATACCCCCACATAAATTTGACACAATGAAGCCAGTATGGCTCTTGGGTTCGAGATGCCCAAAGAGACATGAGACCATCCTGAGAAACCAACATGGTAGGGCCGCAGGAGATTCTATGACCTCCATCATATTGACCATCTTTGACCCCCAAACGAGGACCCCAAAACCGCAAACCCTAAACTCTAAACTCCCACACCAAAACCTAAAACCCCAAATCCTACACCCCTTATCTTCAACCCTCAACCCCAAACTCTAAAACTTAAACCCAACCCTCAACCCCGTACAGCCCATACCTCAAAGCCTACACCCTAAACCCTGAACTTAAGGAGCCGGGCAGTGTAAGAGGTGTAGTTGTCTCGCCATCTGGCTCACGATCCTGACTCTCTTCCACCTCAGCGAAAAAGTAATAATAGTGAAAGCGGTTAAGGATTTAGGGCTTAGGGTTCGGGGGTAGATCGTATTATAGTGGCAGAATCCTATACTTACATAACAGGGTGCTGGGGCATATTATACCATACTTAAATAATGGTTGTTAGTGAATAGTAAATAGCAATACTTGATAATTCGTAATTAGTAACTAGTAATTAGTAATGGTAGCCAAGTAACCATATTACAATAAGGGTACCCTTTTTTCTGTTGGTATATTATATATGGAAACCCAGAACCCAAAAAGGGTAAAAGGGTACCACTGGGGCTCCTAGTAGTAATGGTATTAATTCGTAACTAGTAATTAGTAACCTAAACCCTAAACCCTAAACCCTAAACCCATAGTAGTTAGTAATGGCATTCGGTAGTATAACCCTCAGGGTCCAGCACGCAGAGTTGAAGGCGCTGGGTTGCTGTCTTCGGCTTCAGGGTTGTGGAACCGCTAAGCCCAAATCCTAGTATATATTCAGGGCTTAGGGTTTAGGGTTTAGGGTTTAGGGCTTAGGGTTTAGGGTTTAGGGTTTAGGGTTTAGGGTTTAGGGATTAGGGTTTAGGGTTTAGGGTTTGGGGTTTGGGGTGAACCCTGTAAAACGGGCCCCTAAGCCATCGACCCCTAAATCCTGAAGCGTAAACCCTACCCTTAAACCCTAGACCGCGTTTAAGTTAACCGTCCAGCCTGCTAGGTTAAAGTCTTTAGGCTTTAGGTTTTAGGATTTGGGCTTTAGGGTTTAGGCTTACGAGTTTGGGGTTTGAACCACAAGTACCATAAACTAAATTAAAATCCTTAGGACTGAGCCCAAATCCCAATATCCCCACCATCCGTTTAGCGCCCCCTCGATTTAATGAACCCTAAACCCCAAACCCCGAAAACCTCTCCAATCTCTACATCATCAGTTCTAAGTTCTCTGGAACCCAGGATGAAAATCATACTGGGTTGCCGTTAAGGAACTTAAGTTAAGTTACCATAGCATGGATATATGTGGTTTAGGGTTTAGGGTAGTTACCATATGGGTATATGGGATTTAAGGTTTAGGATAGTTACCATAAAATCGGTATCTAGAAATTCATGAGGTTTCCTTTTTAGGGTAGCTTAATTAAGGTACACCCAATGTACGTTCCTCAACAGCAACCCAGTATAATGTCAGCCGATTCTCAAGATTACAGATAACAGATATTACGTTCTTAAGAGTATAGACAACGGAAATTAGGTTTGTAGGAACTACAGATAGCAGAAAACGGGATTGCAGATAAAAGAATCAGAAAGCAAGATCCGCAGAACTAGCCGATATTGGGTTGTTAGGATTACAGATCACGGAAAGAAGAGCCCCCCGCCCCCACCAAAAAAAAAAAAACTTGCAGTCAAACCCAACTCCCTGGGCTTCTGGCTCTCTTCAAGGTCTGAACCACCTCTTCGAAGGTGGTGAGCTCCACTGCACCACTTCCTAGTAAAAAGAATCTCGGTTTAGGGTTTAGGGCAGTACCATAATATGTGTATACCGCGCAGAAAGGGGATTCCTTATTCTAGTCATTTGGAAGGGTTTCTCAACAGCAGTCGAAGAATGGGACTTCCTTGGGTACCCTTGCATCTTTCATGGGGATGTATGGGATCTTTGTCTTGGGGTTTGGGAATTATGTTAGGGCTATGTAGAGTTTATTTTGAGGAACACCTATATAAACTCCTGATGGGTTTGAAATATAGATTTGGGGAGCCAAAGCTTGTCATTTCGGGTCCGGCACCTGCTTGAGAAGCCGCTCCCTATCCTTGCCAAAGAAGACTGTGCGTAAGCATGGGCCTGCAGGAATTGGAATAGGATTGTTGATTGGGGATTCTAAGCGTTCTCTTGGCAAACTAACTCTTGAAATGTCCTCCAAAAGCTGCCAGGTTAATAGTCCTGAATATGCACTATCATACTCTTCTTGTATCCATGTATCCCTGTGGTCCCTTTNNCCCCCCCCCCCCCCCGTTTGAGAAACCCTCATAGCAGGAGCTGTACCATGAGAAGGCCAGACAGTGGAATGTTGTCACTCAGGGTTTAGGGTTACGGCTCACGGCTCACATTTTTTCAGAAAAATCAGGATGGAAAAGCCTCTCGACAATCACGGGGAATTCTGCACGAGGGTCTCGTGTCTCAGACCTCGCGATTCACCGCTTCTTGTCAAAGCGGCCTTGATTCTTTCCTGCACTCCCGTCTGATGCTCACGCCGATCATTCTCTGTCACCTGCTGAAGCAGCTGGTCGACAGCTTTCCTTGTTGTCAGCGCAAGTGTCATGACAAACTACTTCAAAGTGCTTTGTCTCCGCCAGTTCGCGCCATGACGCGAAGCGATACACTTTGTTACAATTGCGCTGCCATGAGAATCAGCTGGCCTACTATGCAGATCAACCCACAGGAGTCTGCGTTGTCACCGTTATTATCTTGCTGTCCTTTTCCCATGCAGAATATGACCACGCACGTGGAAGAAGGATGGTAGGAGCAGCCATAGCGAATATGGGTACAGGGGGCTCAAAAGGTGGGATGAAGCTAGGTCCAACCTCCTTTACCTCACTTTTTGAGCCATCTGAGATACAAGTAAAGGACTGCCAACACCAAGACTACCTCTCCCTTGTCGAAACCATTGCCAAGCAGAACAAGCAGAGATCGTTAAAAACCTCTGCGACCCCCTTCAAGACCTGATAAGGCCTGCCGAACATCACGACATGGTAGTTTCCCAAAACTAGGAGACCCCAACATAAACCCCCCAAATACTATAATCCATGGGGACCCCCAAAAAGGTACCCGTAATTTTGGGAAACCCTTAAAGCCCTTTAACAAGCTCAGCTCAGCCTACTACAGCTGCAACAACCTGTGAAATCTTCAGAAGCAACTAATTCCTCGCACAAAACACCTACTGACCCCTAGCTAGCAAGGAACGCATGCATCCTCATAGTAGATCCTACATAATATCCAGAAACATAATAGATCGAACTCGCTTCCCTGCTAACCTGGGGTAAGTAGGCTAACCCCTACGCAAACCCCAGTTTCCATTCCATGTTCCACTTGCTTGTCCAATTAATTCTCCATTTTTGGGTAACATCCCTATTTGTAGAAGCCCTTACATACCCTAGACATCCCTATGTAAACCCTATAGACCGCATTTACCCCCACTATATTACTCCTCCCATTACCCAGACCCCCTAAAGGATCCAAAAAATGGAACCCTTCAATATGAACCCATTACTACATTGGGGAAACTAGGGGATTGTTAGGGGGTTCTATTTTTTGGATCCTTTAGGGGGTCTTGGTAAGTAAAACTACCGAGGCCCCAACCACTCAAGAGCCGAGCGACCTGCTCCGCGCTTAGCTTTACGTACAGAGTTTTAGGTGTTGTACCAATGTGAGCTATACCTAAACCCCAAAAGTATGTAAAATGATAGCCCTAAACCCATGATAACAGCCATAAAGGCCATTATTTTACATACTTTTGGGGTCCAGGTAGCCTAAAATCCTAGCATCCCCCTGACTAAGCCCTACAATACCCCATATAGAATCTCCATAGCTTAGACTATACCTCATGTAGGCTTGGTTGGCCTGTGGAGCCATCTGAAAAACATTGGCATAAAGGGTCCTTATGAAACCACTAAGAGAAAATACTTAAATACCAACGGCCAATGTACTGGGGTGCTGTACCCATGTAGGGTATGTGGCGGCAAGTGGTGGTTTTTTGGGGTCTTTAGGATCTAGGCAGTTCGGATGAACTACTTTTTTGCAAAATGAAGCTTGTATGTGCCATCTGGCAACATGAAGCCATTTCATGCTGATTGACGGAAGTTCTCCACCCGGGCCTCAAGACTTGGAATAGGCTTCGAGGATTTGAGGTATTGTGTGGATATCCATGTTTTGGCCTGACATCCTTTTGTGGCGAAAGCTGTTTCAGAGGCTGCAAAATCATCCCTATGCTGCGTAAAGGCTCCCGATTTTTGGGCTTCTGGCCTGGAGGTAGGCAAAGGTTTGATCAGATTGGACAAAGACCCCTGATACACAAAAGGGGGAGTTATGGTGGAGTGTAAGAACCTTGTCGGCAAACTACATGAGTAGTGTTTTTTGGGTGGTTGAACCTAGTAAGGAAATATTCCTTATATAAAATACTAATACTATACCCAAAAGGAGGATATAATCTTACTCTACATTGGGTACCATAGTCCGCCGACCTTGGGGGGCGTGTTGGATGGTTTCAGGAACGGAGAGGGTGAAAACCCTCTTCTTTTCTCCCTTGCAGCCTACGTCTCCCACCCCTTCGCCTGCCTCCCACCAAAAGACTTTTCAGAACGACGATGGAGGCCCCGGCCCCAAGCCCTGGGCCCCAAGCCCCTGGGAGCCCGGGCCCCAAGCCCCGTAACCTTGGCTTGTTGCACTCGGCAGGTGCCCACCAGGAGATTCTTCGGCTTGTTGCACCGATTGATTTCCTGGCGCCAGGCCACCCCACAGGACGGCCTGCGTGTTCGTCCTGACACGCTCCGGCAAACCTTGCTTCTTGCACTGCTTGATTTCCTG
>CAJNIZ010046793.1:121709-147434 GCA_905231905.1 Symbiodinium pilosum | reverse complement strand
ATACCCTACTATAATATAGTAGTTTTCATTTTCTTTTCCATGATCCCTATATAACCCCAATGTTACCCCAATATAACGTTAATGTAAACGTAGGCCAAATCTTGGCAAAGTGGCTGGCAAACTGAGGCAGTCGAGCTCCGGCAGCAGCAGCGATGGCTCCCAACAGTGGGGCAGCAGCTGCCCCAGGAGTAGCCTGGGCCCGCTGCTTTGGTGATTATATAGGGGATTATATAGGGTTCTATGAGGATATATAGAGTTTAGGGTTTGGGGTTCATTCAGCAAAATGGAGAGTCAAACGGAAAAGAACATGGAACATGAATTGGACACTGGGTTTACACAGGGGGATTCCTAGGATCGGGGTACGCTAGGGACAGTACAGGCATGTGGGGATTGTGTAGGGAGCCTGGGTCCCTGCTCAAGGAACTCCCATGTCAGAGAACTGAAAATCATACGGACCAAGATCAGGAAAAACTCACACTTCTTTGGTGACGGCATGTGGCAAAAAACATATGGCGAACCATCTACAGGTGCATCAAACAGGGAGATTTGGAGTCTTCTGCCGGCCAAGTCCTATGATGATAATCAAGGCCTGCGAAACCCTCCTCAAGCGCCAGGGGCTAGCTAATGCTTCTCTGTACAAAAATGATCGGATTTTCTGCTGGGGGGAATTTGGGAATTTGCGCAGAGCAGTTTGCATTCTATTGATACTAACATGGGTACCTCCACCTAGACCTTTCTGATGCCGAGATGGGGCCTGAAGGATGGTCCGCAACTATTGAGAGGCTTACTTGGAGGGCCAGGGGGACTTAGTAAGTTGGTTAATCATTGCAGAGAAAATGGAAACTACTGTATCTTATTTAGGGTTGAGGGTCTAGGGTTGGTGGGTCCGGGGGACTTAGTAAGTCGGGTAATGATGGGGATAACAAGGGTTACTTCATGGGTTATAGGGGTTATTAACATACTTACTAAGTCCCCGTAACCCTCCAAGTAGGGCTTCTGTGTTGGAGCTAACTATGCTCCGTTTTGATGTAAGCGACTGCTGGCTCATTGAGAAGCTTCCGAGACCTTGTGCTGTTTGAAGTTTCTGCTGGTAGAGTTTAGACGAATCCTGGCTCCTGGCATGGATGTCTTGCCTAAAGGCCAAACCGCTTGGGCACTGGCACGCTCCTAAACCCAAAGCTCCACACTGACTGCCCCTTCCCCCCCCTCCGCGCGGGGCCCCAGCAAATGACCATGCAGCCATCGACAGATTCTGCGGCTCTGCCTCCTGGAGTTTAGCAGCTTTTGGTTTGGGCGGCTTGAGCCTTGGGTTGACAAGTTTGTAGTTGAGCAATTGGAAGGCTTCGGGTTTGCGGTTGAGGGTCTGACGGTGTGTGAAGTTTGCGGCTTCGGGTTTGGCGTTGAAGAATTGACAGTTTGGGTTAGGGTTACAGCTTCAGGTTTTGGGTTGACGGGGCCTTATTTGGAAATGACGCGTGCAATTCGCTTGGCACAGACTCTTGCTCACAGCCCTTTAAAACTGGCATCCTTGTGCAAGGAAGCGCCCGAAAGAAATCTTTTAGCTTGAAATGGATTTTGGCCGGATGAGAGGCTAAGATCTTGAACCAAGGGCGTGCGTCAACTTCTGGAACATACTATAGTACTTTCCATTTCATTTTCCATTATCCCAGTAGAACCCCAATATACTGTAGTAGCTTCCATTCTAATTTCCATCACCCCAAAAGAACCCGGTGAGCCCAAGGCCCTGAATGCCAACGAGTTTGGCAACCTCCCTAAGTCGCTCCTCGACCCGGATGAAGATTTGGTGGCCCAGGGCCCCAATGATCTCCTCATCCAAGGCAGCCTCAAAGCTTAGGGCGTTTAGGATTTGGGGCTTAGGGTTTAGGGTTTAGGGTGTAGGTCTTTGGGTTTAAGAGTTTGGAGTTTAGGGCTTAAGGGTTGGGGATTTCGGGGTAAGTTTAGCGTTTTCGGGTTGAGCGGCTTTCGCTGTGGGCTTACAGGCGCTAGGGTACTGGGGCACAAGAGGGGGATAAAGGGTTAAGGATCTTTTGATGCATACTTTACAACCTACTTCGAGGGGCCTTGAAACTTCCAGGGTGTCAGAGAACTCATGGTCAAGATTTCCTGAAGGGTTGCTGCAGAATTTGTCTGGAGGTTCAATGCTTCACGCAACTCCAAGATTCCAAGGTCACTAAAGTACTCTTCTTCAGAATTCTGCCGCGCAATGCCACCATCAGAAAACACTGTCATGACTTCATTGGCAACCGATATCAGCCCTTCCCATTAAGTGCAACGCCCGCTCCCATATCCCCTCACATTGGGGGAATTATGTCTAGTGTCAGGGTGTAGCAGGGTGCTCGATCCTCGGGTGAAGGCACCTTTTCAAACCAAATGCAGGAGCGCCTCGGGTTTGGTGCGCGTCCATAGCGTGTTCGAGAGGTCCTGGGCTAACACAGGGCAAGTAGAGAAGCACGAAAAGCAAACAGGCATTCCCTGTGTATCACTCTATACAGAAGGTGTCTCATGTTCTCACCAACTTCAACATGTCTTCCCTGCCTGCGGGTCGAGCGAAGCCACACTTTCCGCTGCCGCAGCACCAGTAGCAAGCAGCAACAGAACCTGCAACAGGGCTGGAAGGAGTTCTTCCTACTTTTCGACACCCTGCGCTACGAGAAGGTAAGAACCCGATTATGCACTTTAGCCAGTATGAAGCAGTAGAGTGAGACAATAAACAACAAGTAGCTACACTAGTGCACGCTATGTCCTCGGAGGCTATCCGCTGACCGAGTTTGAAACCTTCCGTCCAGCCAAGAGTGCCCCCTCACGACAGGAAGGATCTATCGGAATGCTTCATCTTCTGGTGGGAAAGTTGCCAGTGCGCATGTGAAGGATCACAAAGCTAATGGTGAGGTTCAAGAGCTATACCCTAAACACTGAACCATGTGGCTATACCCAGACCCTGACCTCCAAACTAGAACCGCTCGACCTCAAGTTGTCACATCATCACCAAGGTCGTGGACAGGATGCAACGCCGGGACACGGTAATTGACCCTTTGAACCCTTGTATAAATCCAGTGCCCATATCGGTTTCCCATCTTCTTTTGCATTTGATTCTCCCGAAGCCCTGTATAACTCGAGCATTTTCCCTGAAGTATCCGCTTGGATACACAACTGGGATGTAAGCCAGTTCCAACCCCCAAACCCTCGGCAGCCTCCGTTCCTTGTCTCAGACCCCGGCCAAAAATCATGTTAAATAAGCCCTATAACCACAGTTTCCATTTCATGTTCCTTTTTATTTTCCCTTTGATTCTCCATTATCCTAATACAACCCCAATATATTTGCTCCCATCAAGCCCATCTGACAGTCTTCGCAGTCATACTAACAGTGCTAAGAAAGGACGCCAACACCAAGAACAGTTACACAAATAAAGTAGCATGAAACACTGGGTCAAGAACAACACAGTACAGAACACAGCAGCATATTTAAACAAATCATTTATGTTGTCTCAGCACAACTTTAAGTGCCACAGCCTACTGAACATATATCAGCAATGATACCTCCTCAAAATGATGAAGGAAAGGACTAATGACTACTACCGGCCAAGACGGACATGATCATCCCTTCGGTCTTATGAAGAACAAGCATGGAATCCGAACGTAACAATCCTACATTCCAGAGAGAGCAAGCACCCCTTTGGTAAACACTTCGGCTCCAGAATGGCTATTAGAAACCCCTTTGCTTAGATGGAGGTTGTCCATTCATTGACTCTGCCCTTACACGCGCGAGCATACTGCCAACAAACAAAACCCCTCATGCAGGTACCTGGACTCTTTTCTTACTTTTGTTTAGCCTGCGATGAAGCAATGCATCCTCATGGTAGCCCTTGTATGATCCCCAATTACAAAGTCGTCACCATCTGCTTTTCAAGTCATTCTTACTAAGTTTTGGGGATTGGTATTATGACTATTATTGCTAC
The DNA here is from genome assembly GCA_905231905.1 of Symbiodinium pilosum. Classification (NCBI taxonomy): domain Eukaryota; class Dinophyceae; order Suessiales; family Symbiodiniaceae; genus Symbiodinium; species Symbiodinium pilosum. The sequence goes on along the minus strand of CAJNIZ010046793.1, from coordinate 143,457 downwards.
TTTTATTGTCATGAATATTCTGCTTCTTAGTATTTCTATTATTACTACCAGTGCTACTATTCCATTTCCCAAACTTCCCGGAAATCCTCCGACATCCGCGGCGCAGCAGAGCACTGCGCCTTGACCAAACGAGGGCATGGATATTCTCTCCCAGATTGTAGGGGTTTAGGGTTTAGGGTTGAGAAAATTAGGGGTCCCTTCTTGGGGGTCCCTAAGGATTATACTATATTTGGGTCTATACTGGGGCCCCCCTACTGCCATATCTAGGGACTATCGGGCCCTAAGGCACCATGGTGATCCCCTCAATTCAGGCTTCTACGGGAATCACTTTGAGGAAGGATTGATGCTTAGTCCTGGTTTTCTGGTACCGGGAGGGAGGATGTTGTACTTCATGGTGTCGAAGGCAACGTTGCTCTTGAAAGATGCCTACATGTGGTAATTTCCCAAAATTAGGGGTACCTTTTGGGGTCCCCATAATAAGGATTATAGTATTTTGGGCTCTATATTAGGGTCTCCTTATTTAGGGAAACTACCATGTGAGCGCGATCCTGAGTATGTGACTACGACTGCCACTCATGATTTTACCTTGGGTAACGCCCCCACTCTATGACAGTCTTTACGAGGGTCATATTAAGGGCTAAATGTAACTATTCCATAAACACTATCCCACTGTTCGAGAGTGGGGGCAGTACCTAAATTATACCAGCCACGTGCGTGCCCATGATACACCCCAAACCCTAGATAAAGCTGCCCCGGGGCTGCGTTTGCAGGATCCTGCGGCTTGGATCCAGTGAGGTCTCGCACAGCTGCGGCGCCCAAGACTTGCATGAACCTGGGAAGAGGTGATCATAACGTATATCATATAGGGTTTAGGGTTTCACAAATGTGGGGTGTATACCCAATGATGGAGAATCAAATGGAAAAGCAAATGGAAAGTGTGCAACTGCGGGGCTCCGAGTGGGCGAGCGCGACGGCGGCGGGCGCCCGGGCGAGGCCGGAAAGATCTTGTGGGAGCAACCTCAAGAAGACGTGGATTGCAAAGGCATGCCCCTAAACCCTAAACCCCATATAGCCCTATATATATTCCCCTATATAACCCCCTTTAAGAGGTATAATCCCATATATAATGCCAAACCATACTTCAGGCTTTGGGGATTAGTGCTCCTGATCTGCACGAGGACCTTACAGCCATCATCTGACTATTATAGGCTTGTAATTTTAGGGTCTACTGGAGTCTGAGCCCATCCCTACAAAGATTAGGGCTTACGTTAAGGAGTTTGGGGTTTTAGGGTGTAGCGGTTTAAGACTTAAGTTTTTCAGGGTTTGGGATTTGGGGGCGAATGCTCCTGGCATAATAATTCAAAGGGGCATGATGCTTGCGCATCCGTGGGGTTCTCAATGCCTACCCCTCTATCCGTGTTTTGAGAGACCCCTAGCCAACAAAAAAAACTGTCTTGGAGCATTCTCAGCCTCCTGTCTACAACCTACATCCCAGCCCTAGCCCCCCCTCCCGCCCCACAAATTCCACACTCGTTTTGAGAAGCTGGGCTTTCATTGCATTGGAAGCTGGGCGGCTGTGCTTCACCCGCCATGGCGGCCTCCGCAGCTGCCATGAGCCTCAAGGAACAGTTTTAGAGGAGGCGTAGGGAAGCCTGAGTACATACGTGTATATGTATACATGGAAGGGGGCGGGTCTTCAGGAACCCTAGAGATATGTAGGGATTACGAGGGGATTGTGGGGGTCCCTATTCAGCATTCTATAGGGACTGTTTTGAACAACTCCGATTTAGGGCTGAGGGGTTCGAGAGCTGCATCAAACTTAGCCCTCACGTAAGTGGGTTTGCAAAGGAAATGCAAACACACACGATTCCGCTTACATGCGATCAGGCTCTCACCACAATGCATTGCAAGTACGGAGCTCTCAACCCACTACTGACATCATGACGAATTCTAGGATCACCTGCCGAAGCACGAATAATCTAGACAGATGTGCCCTTTTGCAAATCTTGAAACACGTGCTCTCTGGCAAGCTTGCATGGCCCATCTTGGAACAATTCAAACTAAGCCGCCTAGCCTGACAAAATTCACACACCCTTCTTGAACCAGAAGCAAGGGTTGGGAGAAGTTCGCTGATGTCGCAGGGGCTCGGGAGCTGTTCGTGGGCTCCTGGACCATGGACAGTTGTGAGAGTTCAACGAACCATGAAAAACACTCTGAACCTTAGACCCTAAAGCCAAACCCTGCTTTTGCTGTTTCCTGCTGTGAAAGGATTTATGGATTCCGATCTGAGGTCCAGGTTTTTGGAGGTGTCTCGCTGGACTTTGGCGTGCGAGAAGCAAATGTGTGTGGAGGTGTTTTCATTTTGAGTACAAGGCTGGAGGTGGGGTCGAGGGGCAGGGTTAGGACTTAGCTCCTTCGCGCCCAAATTGGAAGGACAGACAGCCCCGTAGGTGAGTTCTTTGAACTGCATGAAACTGTTGGGTGTTGGGAACTCGAAGACTCTTCGCCACACAGCATGGGATTCTCAAAAAACGAAGCCTCGAAAACAATGAAATGGCACTCTGACTCAGCAACACTAAATCCGACTACTGTTGCTAATGTTCCATCTCACGTCCTAGCACTGATAATGCGCGAGATTACGCACCGAGCACGCGGACAAAAGCAATCATGCTCAACAAGAGGAACAACACGCAATCCGTGCAAATGACAAGAATCAGAGGGTCCATGTAGCCCTGGGAAGCTCTTGTGGGCCTAGTGCATACTATATACTGACATAGACCCATTTGGGGTATTCAACCTACCAAAACCCGTTGAAGCTTCCGACTCCTGCGGCTTGGATTGGCTGATAAGCGGCACGCCGCGGGCAGCGATTGCATGCATGAGGGAGACCTGATCTTATAGGACAGTTTGGGGCTTGTAAGCGGGGCTCTAGGGGACCTGCAGAGATGTGCGTAACTTTATACATATATACACAGGGGTTCCAGGAGGATGATGACAATCCCGGCCAAGGCTTCTATGGGGATCATTTGAAAAGCCCTACTGGCAGTGTCTTTCAACTTGGCAGTCACTGTTGATATACATATACATACGCATATACAGGTATATGTACACATACATACAGTGCAAGCGCCGCCAAAAAAGGGGCCAATGCCATGTCAAGAGCCTCCCTACCCCTGACACCAGAGAGCCCATGATATCGCACCATTCCTAGAAAGTACCAGCCCCCAACCCTAAATCCCCAAACCCTAAATAGTAGCTTCCATTTTCTTTTCCATTATCCCAATATAACCCCAATACTACCCCAATATAGTCCTATCAAGCTTCAAAAGGGCTCCTTCAGCTGGGGCCCTCAAAAGCATCCCAAAAGGCTTATCAAAGGCTGGAACTAAGGGCCTATACACAGTATGAAGCCCCACAAACCCGTTGAAGCTCATAGTACGGGCCCCATGGTAAAGACCTTAGAATGCTGAAGCTGGGTTGCTGTTAAGGAGCTTAAGATTCGTTGCTATAACAAGAAAACCCCATTATTAACCACATACCCATAACATGGTAACTCAAACCCTATTCCCTAAATACCCACAATCTTCTAACTTCAATTCCTTAACAGCAACCCTAAACCCTAAACCCCAATGAAAATGTCCCTGGCCTCTAGGAGCTCTGGAGATGCCAAAGCTCAGGACATGTTGGACAGGCCCTGACAGGGGCGGGTTCAGGGTTCTAGCCCCCCTTAAGTAAGGTATATATTGGGGTTATATAGGGATTATAGGGTATATATTGGGGTTATATTGGGATAATGGAAAATAAAATGGAAACTACTATTTAGGGGTTAGGATTACAGTCCCCGTTAAGTAGATAGAATAGGGCTTCGGGTATGTTGTAATAAGATCCCCATATACCCCATATTCTATCTACTTAAGGGGGACTATAGGGTTTGGGGTTCAGGGCTTAAGGTTTAGTAATTCGGGAGAAACAGAGCTTAGGACTTGGGGCTCGAGGTTAGCTTAGGGATCCTACTCACGGGGTGCGAGGGGTGTTGCCTCTAGTGGGAGGTGCGTATGCTTCATCTTGCCCCCTCCACGTATACAGCCTTTCCAACCCCACCCTTATCCCTGCCTGCGGCGTATTCCATCAGGCGCTGATTCAAAGTCTACACTCTTTCGTTCTGCTAGGATTATAGCAACCCCGACAGTGTGAAGTGTAACTACCCAGCTACTAAGCAGTAGTAGAGCATGGAGCAATTTTGGGGCCCATTACCTGAGTGCTGTCGCCGCCCAGGTTGCGGAATCGCCCGATGGGAGCGGCCTGGCCAAGGATTTAGAACTTAGGTTTCAGGGTTCAAGGGTGAAGGATTTAAGGCTTAGGGCTGAGGGCTGGAAGGCTTAGGATTTACGGCCACAGCATCCCCAATAGAAGAGTGGAGAGCAACATGGAAACCAGGAAGACGCTGATTTTCAAGGTAGAATAGGAAATTATTCAAGCTTCTGCAGCAGGATTTAGGTTCAAGGTATATGGGGTAGTTTAGGGGGCAGGGTTGAGGTTGGGTCTTCCGAAGTTTGGGGGGAGGATTTAGGAAGTAGGGGCGTAGGGCTTTGGCGGTAAAAGCACAGACTTGGAAGCGCACACAGACCTCTAGGTTTCCGTGACAGTTCTTGCGAGGCCCATACCGCGCACTGGACCTAAGCTGATGCTTGGCTTTACCTGCGCTGTGGCAGTAACAGGTCAAGATAACACGAGTTCGAGAAGTACTGCGAAGTAGCTTGAACTCCACAAAGTGGACGAGGCACACCTTCTCATTGCTAACTGTATTTGAGGAGAGATGGAAGGGGAGCGCCACTCACACGGTCTCAGCTCTTACCAGCCTGCTCTAGGTGTTTTGGCCGTATTCCCCAAAACTTTCTTCATGCTTCAAGTCCAACATCCCAGCCCTAGCCCAGAAATGGTGCACATGAAGTTAACAACACACGCTACTCTCTACTCTCTGTTGACTAGCTAAAGCCGAAACATTGGGATACCACTCCACATGATACTTCTTCCGCCCCCCGCTTGCCACAAACTTAACTAATGTGGCTGTAATCTCCAGGCTTAGTACGGGACCCCCGACTCTACATTGCAAACGCTCTCAGTGATACACGAGGCACATGACCCTTGACGTGCCAGAACCCATGATGCCAGGCGACCGTAAGCGAAGCATCTGCAACTCCCGATGTGGCAAAGTCTCGGGCGCTGTTCCTTGACAACACTTAACCCTGAACCCTAGATTGTGGTTCCCATTCTATTTCCATTATCCCCACATAACCGCAATACAACCCTAACTCCTAAACCCTAAAACCCAAACCAGAATGTGTCTGGAGTACCTTGGGATAAGTAAGAAAACAAGCCTGAGGCCAATGCCACAAAACGTGTTAACCATGACGTATGATGACGTTTCAGGCGCAAGAGTCTGCTCCTATTTGATCCTGAATGCTTCCGTCTCGATGCGCGGAAGGCATGGTTTGAAGGCCAGTTTCTTGCAGAGAGCTATTGAGCACTATTTGCTGGGCATCAAGTACTCAAAAGCAGCCGAATCTGAGTCCCTAGGTCAAGCTCCATAAGGAGTCATGGGTGAGATGGACGCGAGACCGTTAGCTGTTTTTAGCTCCCTTGCCCCGAAGTAATGCATCAGAAGGCAGAAAGTCAAAAAGAAACTCCAACTCCAGGCGCGCTAGCTTGTTTTGGATGCTCTCTGCCTACAATCGTCGCCTGGCATGCGAAACTCAACCAGTAAGGCTGCGAATTCATAGCCTTGGCCGCCAGATACACATCGACGCGAGAAATGCATCACTCCAGCCCTTCTCCCAATATCTGAAAACACGTGATATATATATATAGTTCGCATTAATCCCCAAGCCACTTACACCGACAGCTATCAGCACACAAGGCACGCGACATCCTTTTTCCAGCAGTGGTGGTAAAGCTCCCAAAGTATAAAAGCTCAGAGTAGGTACAAACAAGCCCAAACCCCCCTTTAGGTCTACCACTGCTGGAAAAGGATGACTCGCCCTTTGCTTACCCCCCTTTAGAAGTGAGTCAGCCGCCTTGGCAGCTTAAGCCGACTAGATGCTTTTGCTTGACTGACGCGAGCGGACGCCCTTGGCACTGCAGCCACTCACCGCGGCAATCGCCACAACAGAGCTGTAGCTCAGAACTACAACTACTGTAGTGTACAGAAGTACAATGAAGCATGAGAAAGCACTGCTGAGCTAGCTTGAGCAAATGGCTTGAGGACGACAAGAGTAAGTTCGAAGCAAAGGTGCGTTGGGTGATAAATGAAAACCGTCTTGAGTAAACACAAGTACATTACTTAAGGAGACCCTACCATTTTGCAAAGGGTCTCTTGCACCACCTTTTGCCCCTCATCTCAGCCCAGCTTTGGCATAGGAGAATATGGAATTTGCCCATCTGCCAGGTTAGCCTCGAATTAAGAATTCTCAACACTGCCCCGATAGAATCCAACGATAGGGACCCGCATCATTCCTGTGCAAATCCCCGCGCACGCCAAGGGTGCCTGAGGCCCCTCCCGCTAGGTAAAGGCTAACTTACCCCTCGGCCGAAGGAACGCCCATTGGCAAAAGACAATGGACCACATAAGGCCAAATGGTTTAGGGTTTTAGCTTTACTAAGCCCTGGTTAAGCAACCTGAAAGACACCACAGCAAAACCAGTTACCCATCAACGGTTCCTTCCTGTTTGATTCGCTGCAGGGGCCTGCTTCCACCAACATCTTTGAGGGCCGAGAATCGTGATGTTTTGCTCGGAAAACTCCATGAGCCTGGCACACTGTTTTTGCGGTTTAACTGCAACCACAGTTATCTAGACTTTGGAATAGTAATCGAAAGGCTGAGACTACCAAGCTGTAGGGACAAAACCACTCTCTGCCAGTCACCCATGCATGTATAGAAAACCGAGGGAGTGCTGCGACCGCGGCCTCTTGCTCCTCTAGCGTTACTCACATGCGATGGAGGTTGACAAAAAAGAGGATCTTACACTATCACCGACTGCTACTGATGAGGACATGGGGCGCCCTCTTCCTACTCAATCTGAAATTTCGCATGAGGCAGCTAGAACAACACCAAGTAAGCCTGAGAGGTACCCAGTGCAGCCCAACACGGTACCGAATATGAAGTCCTAAATGCCCGGAACGTCAACCTTGACCCAGAAGAGCCCTAATCTAAGACTAAATATTGGCACCGCCCTGAATCTGTATATACCTAACATACACCCCCACACATACATGTATGTTCTTATTTCATTACATGTGCATGTACACGTCAGGGGGGCTCTTAATGTCTTTTTACATATGCTCTCTCTACACATACATATACACACATAATGTATATACCCTTGCCCCTGAGATCCTCCAATAGCCCCGAAACCCTAAACCTAAACCCTGAAAACCCTAAACCCTAACCCTAAAAACCCTAAACCCAATAAGGGCCCATACTTCAAACCCCAGAGGCTGGGCCTGGCATGCGCAGTGGAAGCGGCTGTCGCCAACAGCGGGAAGTGTAGGGAGGCAGCCTTGAGGGTCTAAGGCTCATGTAGGGGTTAGGGTTTCAGGGTTTAGGGGCTATAGCGGCTAGGGTTGGGGAGTTTAGGGTTTATACAGTTCAGAGCTTTGAGTTTAAGGCTTGTAACTGAGATTGAAACCTGGGGCTTGGACTTTCACTTTGAGGGCTTGGGGCTTGAGGTATTGCAGCCTTGATCGCAGGAGAAAGTATGGTGGTATTCTCACGGCACTCTATGGGAATCCATGTTAACCCCGAGTCCAAAAATCTGGACATTGTGTGAGTCTGCGACTATTGGGTTTACGGCTTGCGGCTGCTGAAGAACCCTCAACAAAGAATTATACTGGGACTACACACGGGGATCATAAGGTGGCTGGGGGCATACGTGATCCGGCTTTATGCCTCACAAACAGCGTGCTCCGCAGGTTCAGGAAGACAGAATGAAACAGGTAGTTTTGAGCTTCCCCTCAGCCCCAAACCCTTGAAGTGCGGCATTGGCCTCTCAAACTGCTGGGGGCATGTTGCCTTATCCAATGCAGTGTCCCTTTAGCTCGGGCTTGGGTTACCAAGATCCTCCCATTATTCATTCCTGAGGGCCATTTTTGAATACTGTTTCTTTTTGGTGGCTGAACCAAGTAATAGAACACTTTTCCCCAAAGGAGGACATAATCTTATTCTAGATTGGGTACCATACTATTATTCACGGACGCCAGTCAGTACTCATCTTATCCCCAAACAAAACCTAAACCCTCAAGGGGTCCTGCCTCCACCCAGCGACAGTTGGATAATGTCTATATTATGGTTTTATATAGCCCTTAGGCTGTTATTGGGTGGATCCAGGACCCAACCCCTAATAAGATCCTCAAATAAAACCCTAAACACTAAACCCTAAATAGTAGTTTCCATTTTCTTTAGTAGTTTCCTTTTTCTTTTCCATTATCCCTATATAACCTCTACATAACCCTTTAAAAAACCCTAAACCCTAAACCCCAAACCCTAAACCCTAAACCCCAAACCCTAAACCCTAAACCCCAAACCCTAAACCCCAAACCCTAAACCCCAAACCCCAAATACTACTCATCTCAGGCTGCCTTCGCATGCGTTCGCGCTGCGTTCGCAGCATCCTACGGCTCCCAATCACCTGCTTCGCTCAGGTTTAGGGGCTTCGGGGTTTAGGGGTTTTAGGGGTTTAGGGGTTTTAGGGGTTGGGGGATTTTAGGGGTTTAGTAATTTAGGGGCTTAGGGGTTTTGGGTTTTAGGGGTTTCGAATTTGAGGAGTTTTGGGGGGTTGGTGGTTTAGGGTTGGAAGTTAAACCCTCCACTGTGTAGGGTTAAGGGTTACAGCGTTACATCCTCTTTTGCAAGGCGTAAGGTTAGAGCCTACAGCCTGAAACATGCGTATGTAAGGGCTTTATATCGAAAAACCGTGAAAACCATGGGAGGTCCTGAAAGGACTGAAATCGTAGGGTGGGAGCAAAGACGGTGCTTCCAATACACTCCCCTCTAAACATGGGGGAACAGACTGCTTGTAAAGGACTAGACTGTTTCTGCCGCTTATAGAAACTCTGAACTTGTTTGAGCCGCAGAGTTCTCACAGGTTGCATGGTAACCAAGATCCCCTAGGAAAGGAACGCACTGCCCGCGCTGCTGCTTTGGAGCTACATGTTGGGCTAGCTTTGGCTCTTAGCATGATGGAGTTTTGCCTTGGGAGCAAATGGTCAATAGGAAGCCAAGTACTAGAACCGATCTCATGACTTGCAAGGGGATTTCAATATCCCACGAACAGGCACAAACCCAGCAAGAGATAAGTACTGCGTCAAGCTGAGATCCATGTTGCGGAGATTTAAACCTTCATCAAACTTGCGAGATTTTGGACACAAAGAGCCGTTTGGACATATCGCTGGTTCAAGTCAAAGCATACACACCTCATCTCATTGCCCGTTCCCAATAAGCATGAGGTGCTCTCCCTTCTCCCCACACAAAACCCAAAAAGCAACCTGGGCATTGGACATGGTAGCTTTACGGAAATGAGGGGCTCAAAGAGCATACCACCAAAGATCGAGTTCCCAGAAAGACACCACAAGGGACCCTGGCTTGTATGAGATGCTACATAAGGGCTTCAATATAGCTCTTTCAACAAAATTAGGGGTCAACCCCTGTGTGGGGGATTATGTTATTTTGAGGTATGCAGGCGGGGTGCCTACGTTAGGAAATACCCACATCAGAATATCAGGTTTTGAAAGAAGCAGAGGGCAAAGTTTAAAGAAAGCCACTCTACAAAGAAGGAAACAAACAAAAGGCCCTCCGGCGCCTCAGGCGAGCCTCTGGGCGATTGTCTTCATGACCCCTTCCTGCAGAAGATACTAGCCTTTAACCCAATAAGCATCGGTATATTATACAAAAATACATACATACATATATATATATATGCATCTTTTCGGTGTATCTGCAAGGTCCAGGTAGAGTCCAGGTTTTATCTGGGCTTAGTACCCGGCTTAGGGTCTACTGAACCACTTTTGAGAGGCCCAAAACTTTAGTCACCAGGAAGAGGGAATGATAGAGAACCAGTGATTCCGTGTCGCCATTTCCAAGAAAACGAATCCAACATGCTGAAGCTAGGACGCCGAGACATGGGCCGAGGTCTTTCGGAAATCCTATGCTCAGTCGTCTCAATTCTCTTTCAACAGGCACTGAAAAGTACACCATTTAAAGTTGATTCTGAAAACGACTTGAATGCCTTCTTTACCTCTCTGTGCTTTTTAAGGGCGGAGTTTCTCAAATTTGGGTACGCCATTTTAGGGACCCCAGTGAAGAATTATGGGATGACGGTATTAAGGATTGAATGATTCAGAACGCCAATAATCATGGTAATACTAATTACGAGAAATATTGATATTCCTCATAATCTTAACCATGAAAGACAAAAAAGAGCAGCACTCCTCCATGTGCCGAATCGTAGCAGGCCCCCATGCAGTGCTGGCCTACAGCCGGCTGCTCGGGCTCTTCATGCGCCGCTGTCTATTGCATCCCCATTGAGGGCTTATAAAGGGGTTGCATAGAGGTTACTTGGGGGTTATGTAGGGCTTAAGGCGGTTATGTGGGGGTTTAGTGGCTCTCATTACTGTTTCTGGACTACCACCGCAACTGGCCGACTAATGGATCAACGTGTAGAGGACAGAGCCACAACCCAAACTCAGCACCCACTGGTCAGACAGTCTCCAACTACTGCAGGGTGCCATTTTTCGTCTTGGTCTTCATGAAACTGTGGGCCTCCCTCCTTCTGGAGGTTTTGTGTTTGCAAGGTATCGAGCTCCCTGCCCAACAACTTTTAAACCAACAATCTGATCTGCTAAGTGACCAAGTGTTATGCTTCAGGCTCTCCGGTACGATCTTGCACTGCCGTGGCCAATGCGCCGATGAAGTCCGCATCTACGGAGGCAGCCTGCGATGAAGCCAAGACTTTAAGCAGAAGGTTATTATTAGCACTATTGTAATTCTTGTAGTCACTTAAGTAATTACTGTTAGTATTGTTTATTATAGTTACAGAGGGAAGGGTACACTGGAGCTCTCTTCGGTGGATGGTTCTGGCATATACCTGGGCCCAGATAGTGTATAGAATTGTATTTATCCTGTATAGATGCAAGAACTCTTTCGGGATTTGAAGTTCCATTCTGGCCAACGGCTACCTACAGTGTAACCTGGAGGTTACCTGCAGAGTCGTGGATGCAGACTGTTTTTCAGGCACCGCGGAGGGAGAGCAGGATGTTTTATTTTCCGTGCTATAGAACAGCCGACATGTACCATGTAGATGTTTCTCAGAAAATCCTATGTAAAGATGCTTCATACGGATTCCTGAACTCCTCTTTTGATTTATTCCCCAGATCCAGAAAGGGGTTCCCTAGAACCTTCCCGAGAAACAAGCCAATCATGGTCCCTTTACCTGTGTGACTTGTGAAAGCACCTGGAATTCAACACAAGGTGTTGGGCCCCACGATATCGACCAACTGGATATAACACGCCAAAACAGCTCAGAACACCACGTTCGAAATTTTACGTTGTCAGGGGTTTAGGGGGTTTGGGGGTTTAGAGGGTTTGGGGGAATGAAATTCGCTTGCGAGCCTTCCCGGTGGCCCAGGCAGTGTTGGCAGCATTCTGAGGCGAAAGCTCCTCATGCAATTGTCCCTTTCCAAAATAATGACTTAAGCGCAGAACCAAAGGCATAACGTCCATTCCCTGCATGGCAACCTTGGATAAGCATCTCTAGACCCGAAAGGCTTAAAACCAAATCTGACGGAGGGTGGTGCCGACATGACAGGGTTTAGGGTTCAGGGTTTAGTGACTGACATACCGGAAGCACAATCCAGCCATCAAAAGAGTCTTCGAGGTTGAGACCTGGCCAAGCAACTGCTTGTGATAGCATGTGAGAAGGACATACCAGATAACAAGTCAAGGCTCAGCCTAGATGATTGTTGTTTATTAATATGGCTATCATTCTAACTTCTGTAACTATAATAGCAGTAATTATCATAATTACAATAATTACAGTAATGACAATAATAACATTCTTTTGGGGGGGTTCAGACATCCGTCAGCTCTACACCCCCCCCTCCCCTCCCCCTCCTTGACCTTCCCAGGGCTTAAAAGCAAGGCGAAGGGCGGCGCGCTGCTGAGCCGTAGGCAGGCGGACCCCTGCCGTCTCTTGGGTTTGGGGCGGTTGAGGGTTTGAGGTTTAGGGTCCAGAATCCATAGTGAGAGAAACATCTAAACGGATTCTTCCCTACCTTCTGGGTCAGATCCCCTCTTCGGGGTTTGCAGTGTAGGCTGTAGAGCTGCCACAGAGCATCCCCGTCCTGATTCTGTTGTTTGTGGCTCTTGCAACACCCTTGGGTTCCGGATCTTGTAGTTACTTGGACTCTATAGAATATGTTTCATCTCCCAAGAACCCCTTAACCAAAGGAACTATCCACCTCATGTTGGTGATTTTAGTTCTCGCTGTCACTAGATCTTTCAAGCGGGTCCCGGGTCCAGGCTCCCGATGGGGATTCGCTGACTTGCTTCAGCATGATTCGATGACTTCTGCATCATACCTCCTAATCCGAAACCCTAAACCTGGAACCGTGTGCTGAGATCCGGCTAACAGGTGTGCAAAGAATGAGCTACGAAAGCTTCTGGAAAAGACGCGGCGTTAAACCTGAAATCCTACCACAGGCTCCCAAGTACCCAATGCTTACACCTTGTCAAGATCAACCTTGAAGCGTCGCAACGGCCACCCTTGACCTTAAACCACGAATCGTCAGCACTAAACCTCCAGTGCATCGTGGCTACATGCGGGACCGTGCAATGTTGTAATTCGCTTGGGCCCAAATCTAGGTAGGCGGGAACCTAAGTATATACTGTATACCTACATAGGCCCTTTGGGAAAAATGGTGTCCTCAAACCCTACCAGGTGGTACGGCTGCCTGCATTAAGTTGGCAGCGCCCTGTGCTTGGAATTCCGAGGCCTTCAACAAGATAATCCTTGGCAAGCAGGCCCAGTGTTCATCCATCTGGTGGGTGCTACTTCTGTAGCTGCTAAACTTGTGCTGTTTCTTGTAAACAAGACCTTCACTACCTTAATGTATAGTAGTAGCAGTAAGACTAGTAATAGTAAAACAGTGAAAATAGCAAAAATAGGGTGGACCTTCACTACCTTGAGCTTCACTGGCGAGGTGCCTAGAACCAGGCCCCCTGATTCCTTCCAAGGTGCTTCTGGGCTTGGTCCAGTAGCAGGATGTCGACCAAAAGCACGGCTGCCATTGTCCACCTGGGGCTTTGACCATAGTGAGAGTGTTGAGTGTTAGTTTTCTACATACTGTTGGTTTTCTACATACTGAGTCTCTCAAAGCAGCTTGCGTGGAGGCTCAGGGGACCTGTGCTCCTCGCACACACACAAAAAGGGGCCTGAAGAGGCCGCTTTTATTGATCAATATCATACAGATCATTAATAGGGACCCCCACAGAACCTTCAATGTGAGCTCGGGTTGGGTCGCTTCTGTTTGACTTATGGCGCGTAGCTCGCAACGAAGTTGCCCCAAGCAGGTGTCCAAAGGGGAACCCCCAAATCCGGGACCTGCTTGAGGAGAGGAAGGAGTACTACAAATCGGGGGGGTGCCACAAGATAGAGGGCCCCCAAATGTACTCCAATAGATTGTTATCCTGAAGACTCCTAAGAATGAATGGCCACTCCTAAGCCCCAAACCTTAAACGTCTTTTCTGGATACGCTTAAATCTGTAGCTAACGGGCTCTTTCCAACCTGTGACTTGGGGCCTGCCAAAGTAAGGGTAGATTCCGAGGAGGCCGCAAGAAAGGACAGGAGGGCCCCCCTAGAAGGGAAGTATGAGGGAACCCAGAGGGTCAGAAGAGGGTCTGTCCTATCTAAGGTTCGATGGGGAGCTACCTGAAATTTACGAATAGGGTTTCGGAGCATTTTACACTTTAGGTCGGTACTACAGCTTTATGAGGATCTTAAGGGAATGACATTGATCATGTTCTCTACAATTAGAGAAAAATGGGCAAGAAAGCTACAGACATGATGGCTTCTTTGTGAAGATGCCTCGGGTTCTGGCACCAGGGTGACTCATGCCAGTCCTTGTCTTGACAAGCCCTAAGCCCTAAGCCCTGAACCCTAATCAAGCTTCAAGTCCTAATTCGATGTAGAGCTGCAAGGTATTGGACAGGTTCTGCTGGGAAAGCTCGCCGATGATCCTGTTGCTTTCTAGTTCTTAGTGGCAATGGAAGAACTGACCTAAGCCCTGAAGAGTAATTTCCATTTTCTATCCCCTAGTCCTGAGACCTAAATGGTATTTTACATTTTCTTTTCCATTCGCTGAATTCGGATTGGGGGGCGAAACTACAAAACAAAGTTAACATCATGCGCAGTAGCGGTAGAGCCATCACCAGGTTTCTCAAAATTGGGTTTTTTTTCTGGGGAAGAAGTTACGGGGTGTTATTGAGGATGCTGCAAGGAGGATTACATCAAGTTATGGGCTTGATCGAGCTGTACTGAATGAGGCTTGTCAAGGTGAGGAATCGGTTCAGGAAAGCAAGCGGGTATATGGGATCCTATTACAATACACGCAAAGCCATATCATTTCAGGGGGACTATAGGGTTCTGGTTTGCCCGGCTACTGAAAGCTGAAAGTTTTTTGGACTGCAGCTGAGCTCAAACAGCCTTCAAGACGGCCAGCCACAACTCCTGCTATCCCATGCTCATTGAAGGTACTCGAGTCCAGAAAAAACATTCGCCGGGAGTATAGGAAATAGGCCCCAATATAGTCAGAGTATATACTAGGGCTCCTTCAACCCACCTACCTTCATCCCACCTTTTGAGCCCCCTGACACTCATGTGGGCAATTTTTTTTGTAAGCCGCCAACTGTGTTGAGGTCATTTCAGGTCACTATTCGCCAACCTGGCCTTCAATTCCTACGAATAACCCTACCGTAGATGGAAGAGATCTTGCGCCATCCTGTACAGCCTCGATAATCAATAATGGTAATGAGTGTACTTTGGGGATACTATATAGGGCCCAAATTTACATGATTTGTAGACTTGGATCGTCCGCTTACCCTGAAACCTGAATCCTAAATCCTAAGCTCTCAAACCCTTAACCCTAAATCCTAAACCCTAGAACCCTAAGCCCTAAATCCTAAAACCCTAAGCCCTGAATCCTAAAACCCTAAATCCGAAATCCTAAACCCTAAATCCTAAACCTAAAGCCCTAAGGTGGTCCATCCTCACAGCCGCAGCTGCAAGATTTGCCAATGGCGGCGGGTTGGCCTGAATGGATAGACGTACCCTCCAAGGAAACCCTAGGCCCATAGGGTTTAGGGTTTAAGGTTTATAGGGTTCAGGGTTTGGGGCCCTGTGAAGAGAACACATGGAATTCAAGCAGCACAGGAGGTCCCATAACGGTTTCGCTGAATGTGTGAAGGCTTTTGTTGCATTTGTGGACTTTGTGACTTCCGCAACAACATTATCTGTTTCTTAATACGAAGCAGGGAGCCTTGTAGCAGATGACATTCATATTGGGGCTATATAGGGATAATGGAAAACAAAATGGAAACTACCATAGTATATTGGGGTTATATAGGGATAGATGACAACTTTTTATAATGGAGAATCAAATGGAAAAGAAAATGGAAAATGAAATGGAAACTAGGGTTTAGGGTTTAGGGTTTAAGGTTTAGGATTTGGGTTTGGATGTGCTCAAGGTCCCCCAACCTAGCTACTCATGCAGATTTGCGGGTTGGCCTTTGAGGAAAGCTCAGGCGTTTCGCAGGTCTGTGCTTTCCGGGCTGAGAACTCCAGGGTTTCGGTTTTGGGGGTTCGGGTTCCTAAACCCTAAACCCTAAACCCCAAACCCTAAACCCTAAACCCCAAACCCCAAACCCTAAACCCCTAAATGTAGGTTAGTTTCAATGTGTCTCAGCCAGGTTTTGAAGGTGCTTGGAATGTCAGGGAAAGTCCGCGGAGGGAACGGTTCCAACTTAATCCTTGGACGTCCTCCTCTGTGCTAGAGTTGGTACCACTCCTCTACGGTATAGAACTTAGGGGAAGCCCATACTATAGACCCCCCTAAAATGAACAGAATATGGCTTTGGGTATATTAGAATAAGATCCTCATATACCCCATGGTCTATCTACTTAAGGGGGATTATAAGCTCAAGATTGTCTGCTTCACTCCTGCCTCCGCGACTGTAGCGGCGCCCCGCAGCGTGTTGGCTGCACCCTGCGCCTCGAGGCGATGGCAGAGGCCGCCTGAAGCTGTGAAGAAAGCCTGCAAGGGCTGAAGGTATATAACGGTCTATAGGGTTCAGTAGAGGTATGTAGGGTTTGGGGTTTAAGGAGGGGCATATGGGTTACATAGGGGTATATAGTGGTAGCATCAACAGCGGTGGCCGTGGTCGCGGCAGTGGTGATTTCAAAGACCGAATTGGAAAACGCTCATCCAGCACGTACCGCCGCAAGGAATCGGAAACCTCTGACAGGTATGGATTTTGGGGGGGCTCATATTCAAGCAGACATGTCTCTACTCCAAATTGGATTTCTCGTTCGCGTGGAAAAAGAACAATTTCAAAAATCCGATGCCTGACACCCAGGCCACGACGAAAAGCAGAGCGACCCCTAAACCGAAAAACCTGCATTCTTTCAATCTTCAACCATAACTCCTATGGAATCCTACCAAAACCCCATAAATCCCCATAAAGCCATCCTGGTGACACCCTAAACCCTGAACCCTAAACCCTAAACCCTAAATCCACTGTGCTCCCCACCTGGCTCCTCAAAAGCACACGGGCAAGAGCCCATGCCAGGTTGCCTGAGGCCTGTCCCTGGGGCTCCTTCTGGGCTTGAGGTTTAGGTTTAAGGTTTAGGGTTTAGGGTTTGTGGTTTAGGGTTTGGGGTTTAGGGTTTAGGGTTCAAAGTTTTGGGGGGGTTTGGGGTTAAGGGTTTGGGCTTAAGTCTAATTTATCTGTAGGTTAAAAGGAACTCTGCAAGGGTTAGATACGGATACCAGGGAAAAGAACACGGGAAGCTACTATCGTATTCAGAGTTTAGGGCTGGGTTTAGGGTTTCAGGGTTTAGGAGTTGAAAGGTTTAAGGACTTGGGGTTTTACGCTGAGTCTCTGGGCTTGAGGGCCCAGGGCTTCGGATGGCTAAGCAAAGTTGAATATTCTGAAGTTTTGGAGCCAGGTACACTAAAAGGCCGCCTGAAGTGACAAAGCAGCTCTACAGGGGGAAATCACCAGAAGATGAATTCAGTAATTCTGGGCTGAGGATGGGGGATCCTTGTTTGAGACATGCCCCAAATGCTGTTTTGGGCTTGGACAATGCCGGGCAATAGTATCCGAACGAGATTTCTCAAGGTTTTTAGATCTTATTGGTAGTGCTATGAGTACTATTACTACTGATAACAATACTATGAATAACATGAATATTAAAAAACTACTATCATTATTACTATTGGCTTGCCATGCATGACCCGCTTCGCAGCTTCCGTATCCTTCTGGTGAGACCTCGTCCTGGAAGACTCAGGCCGCGAGTTCTTGACATAGTTTGTTTGTGTGGTGCCGAACAAGAGATAACACAAAACACCCCTACACCCCAGGAGCCCGACGAAAAGCCTCACAATCCGTGCAAATATCCCCTTGAAGTGCTGGTAGAAGATCCTGAAAACGCATCCAACTGCCTACACAATCTCCTGAACATCGCTGGCTGCCCGTGCCGCTGCGGCGTTTGTCGGAGTCGCGTCACGCGCTTGTGAGACTGCAGGTGACCATGCGGCATTGGAGAGACCTGGTCACTGGTCTAATATGGGGCACCTGCAAGAATCAGCCAAAAAGAAGGAACCATTGGATCGTGAAGGCTAGTTAACAGGTCATGTGGAGGAGCGATAGTCTCCGTACCTTCCCGGCAACGTTTGGATCGAGTGGTCGGCTGAGGTGCTGTGGGGACGAAGGGAAATAATGTGACCAATTCAGAGTGAAAACGTTGTGGAGAGGTGGAGTAGTAGGTAGTAGCGCAGGAGCAGTGCTGCAATGAAATCAGTGGTAATGGTGATCGTAGTGCTGAGCTGTCGTTGACGCTGCAGCTGTCGGAGCAGCAGCAGCGGCGGCAGCAGAAGAACGCGGAAGTGACAGACACAACTGGGAGAAGTGGTTGTGGGGTAACAGCTGGAGAGATGCAGCAGGAGTGGTTTGACAGCGTAGCTATGCGTAGCTGGCAGTGCTTGCTGAAGAAGTCAGCGAGCATGATGGTATGTGTAGGAGAAAACTGTTCTCATGCTTCAACTTGTCTACAAGACGCATCGCCCGAGTCCCAAAACTACTTCAACACCACATGATTCAGAGCAAAAATGATGCAAGTCAGGCAACATGAGCATCCACGCACAGGATCAAACACGAGAATGTATGCTACACTTGCGCAACCTAGTCTGACCCTTTAGAATTCATGGAAACTCTGCCACAACTACTGTCTCACCACATCCTAAGTACGGAGCTGTAAACACCAAACCTTCAGCTGCAAACCCCCTCAACCCTACATCCAATTCTGATGTGAACCGCGACTTTTGAGCCTACAGAAAGGACCGCATCATTTAGGGTCGACCCGCCTTGCGCGTCAGACTCGTGCAGCTTAGATTGGACCTACTCCACGATAGCCTGAACTTGCAGGCTTCTACTCCGTCTTTATAAGGGATATGTAGGGCTAGACATAGGGAGAAAGGAAAAGAAATTGGCACTACTATAACGGGGTTCTATAGGGTGTAGGGCTTAGGCAGATAGGCTTGGAGGATCCAGCGCCAGCGTCGTGAAAGGTTCTGGCGGTTTTACGGCTTGAGCTAGAAGAGAGTGCGGAGCGTCAGTGTTCAGTTATTCTCTGGGGCTCTAAGCGCGTTTATGACCGAAAAAGCCGACTTGCACTGGTTCAGCTACATGCGAATTCAAAAAAGATCACCATTGGGAACATAAGGGTACATTAGGAAATATGTAGGGTAGTAGCCGGCAGGATTTGATGCTACTGGTGGCATCTGGCACACGTCCTCACCATCGAACTACACGTAGATACATAAATAGATAAATATATATATATATACACATATTTATACACGCATATTTATTCCTCTGCAGACCTTGAACCAAGGGGCTCGTACCAGCTGCCTCTCTTCCATGTGGCTGGTAGGTGTCGGCCGCCTGCCTGCCTCCACCTCCAGAGTGGATTAGACCTTCTGTGAGTGGACAGATAGTATAGGGGTTATTGTGGGGGTTATACAAGCATAATGGAAAAGAACATGGAAACAACTATAATGGGTATAGACAGGGCCCCTTTACAAAAAGGAATCTATGGCAGTAAGGTCATGCGGGATCTTGGCCATACACCGTATGGTGCCTGTTTGTCTGGCTTCAATGAGGTCTTCAATTTATCCAAAGGCGCGCCCTAGTTTTCTTTCTACACTCGGCGAAGACCCTTCCATTGCTGGCCCCGGGTGTCAAAACCTGTGCAACGTGCCAGTCCTCGCAAGGGTATATGTAGCAGAACTCATTATCCTCAATCCCAACCTGAAATTCGAAATGCTTCCCCTAGGATGCCTCGACACAAGTGCGAGATGCCTGCAGGCGTAGAAGTGTTTTTCAACGGCTTCTATAGCTTCAAGCGCTTAAAGCCCTGACCATCCCGACCGTACCTGCTGGCGCACGATCTCCGCAAAGGACGGCGCATCTTCCAGGGGCTCATCACGGTCTCTGGGCCATGGCTATCCTGGCCCTCAAGGAATGCTAGGGCTATAACGTTACCCCAAGGAGAGTTGGAAAAGAAGGTGGAAACTACTATAGCATCATAGGGGATGTATAGGGGATTACATCGGGACATTGTTTCATTAATGGATCAAGTTTAGGACATCGAATGGAACATGACATGGAAACTGGTATATGTAGGTTTCTACGGTAGACAGCCAAGTGAAAAACGGAAAACATAACGGAAACTGGGAATATGGAGTGTTTTAGACGTGTCGCAGGTGCATTTCAGGTACCTATACTTAAAACCATGGAGGGATTCTAGGACCATCACATTGACAATTTTTGGGCCGCTCAAGTATATGCAAATGCCCGACATCAACTCAAATCCATAATGCTGCCGCAGTTCGTTCATTCTGTTACTTTTAAACGGTTGCGTATCTCCCTGAGACCATTTTGAACACGTCTTGAAAGCGAGTGAGGTTGAGCCTGTAACCTGAAACCCGCTTAAAAAGCTGAGCCCAGAAAGGAGACGGGACATGTCCTCTACCAATCAACTAGAAGGACTCACACGAAAATGCACACGTTGGGTGCGCGTATGCGAATGCCTCAAGATGTGTTGCCCACAAACTTTGCCAACGACCTCGTGCGACGTACTTTGACAAACTTGCTCTTGTTTGATTTGTGCACACCTTGACAGCTACTGAACGCAGGGCATGCAACGAAAAACACAGTTGGATGACCAACCCAACATGTCACAGTGACTCGAACTCCTAGACTTTCTGGTGCTCAAGCAGCAGTGAGGGATTGGATGTCAGGACTAGAATGGGGGATGATTGTCATTAGGGATAAATGAAGTAACCTGAGTCCTTCATGCCTATAGTTCCTACTCTATGGACAGCCAAATCACCTAACCCGACCCTCTGAAGCCCTTGACGGGGACACCGGTCGGGCATGTCGCACGAATAATGCAAACAATTAAGCAGTTAATATAGATTCTGTTCGCAATCTGGCGGTCTTATAGACCCACCCCTCAGGATCCCCCAAAAACTTCCCCACAAGACCTTCAGACCAACCATATTCACACAAACTACTAGCATTGTTTCCCCTAGACACCTGCGTAGTCCTGGCTAGTACGTAGTATGATGGCACGGTGAACGCATAGAACAGCAACCGATGTGCAGGTAAATGGGCTTCTATTGGGATCTTCCGCAAATACAGATCTCGCATCGCTGTTTCTCTTTAAAGCTCGTGACAACAATACTTACCATTCATCAATTCCGAAAGTCCAGCGGTTCCAAAAATGCGTATGTGCACCTGAGCAGCATGATTCCCAATACAAGAGGAATTTTGTTAGGGATCCCAAAATCCCCAAGAATGCAACAGGGCCCAGAATAGATCTTCTTAGATATCATTTATAGACTTGGATGTCCAGGGCTTCATACATAAAATGTCCCCCTAAACCCTAAACCCTTGAATCCTAACCCATGCCTGGAAATTGCGGCGTATGCACAGGTTGCGGAGGGCTGGCTGCAGATTTTGCCGCCACATCTGAGAAACTACTTGGAGGGTCATGGGGACTTAGTAAGTAGGTTAATAATGGAAAATGGAAACTACTCTATCTTATTTAGGGTTTAAGGTTTAAGGTTTATGGTTAAGGGTTGGAGGGTCATGGGGACTTAGTAAGTAGGTTAATACTGAAACAATGGACACTACTCTATCTTATCTAGGGTTTAATTGAGCTCCTGCTAACCAGGGCTTAACAAACCAGGGTGGAAGGCCAAATTTCAGCACCCTGTGAAGTACCCAATCTTGTAGGGTCAAGATCTCAAAATTGTTCCGCTTCCGAACCGTTCCACAAATGGCCGGGGAAATTCCAGCATCAAAATGGGAATTTCCCGAAATTGACCGTTTGGGCCCGTTTTGGTCCGTTTTGG